>RJWT010010059.1:0-24594 GCA_004365215.1 Cuniculus paca | reverse complement strand
GGATAGAAGAAACCTCAGCAAACTACTGGTTAAGTAAAAAGAATAAACCTTGGGTGATGTCATTGCTTCCCCCCAGTGAAACGATCCAAGCAGAGGTTGTCCCCCGCTATCAACCCAGAAGGCTAAATCTCCTCTATAGCCTCCACAAATGCCTTGGTGCTTGCTGCACTTTGGTCCCTCTGCCTGCAGTCCTCTGGGCATGGCCTCCCATCGCTCTGGGCCACTGAGAAGAGCCTCCTTCCAGGCCCCACACTGGAGCCTTGGCACATCTCTCGGGAGCTGACTTGATCAAAGTCAAGACCTAGAGAGAAATGTGCAGTGGCCCCTACCTGGTGCTGCCTGGATGGGGAGAGCCATTTAAGACCCTGACTTTCCTCAAAAGGTGGCTGTCACTCCCACTGTGTTCTCTCTTGCAGGTAAGTCAGGTGCAAGCAGTCGGGAGGGCTGTGTGATGATGACACACTTGCCAGTTTGGGAGCAAAAGCCATCACAGTAAGATACGATTGATTCATTGTATCTCAACTCTCTTCCGGGGAGGACCTCAATGTGTGGATTTCTGTCCCAAAGGAGATTTCTCTGGGTTTGGAAAGGGGATGCTAAGCCCTGGGTTCCCTCTGAGAGTCCCTAACCTTAGTTGGGGGAGGTAGAGGGATGGTGGCTTCTGGATACCGTCAGGCCAGGACCTGGCCCCATTGTCTCTGCATGTGGCTTGCACTGGCCTGCCTGCTCCAAGGGGGGCATGGCATCACCCCAAGATTGATTACTTTGGCTCTGAAGAGCTTCCGGCAGCTTCAAATGGCTGAGACCTGCAGGCATGGGACCAAGGGGTGCAGGGAGCTTTCTGGGACCACATCAGTGCTGCCTGGGTCTCTGGAAGGCTCTGATCCTCGATGGCATGCAACCTCGGCCGTTTCCAAACTCATGACATCCTGCCAACCACATCACCCACTCCAGGCTGTCTCTTCCCATCACCTTTATCCTGCTCACCACCTCACAGCAAGTTCCAGACAGTGGGGATGAACTCTAGATTCCGATTACCAGGGCATGTGGGAGGTTGAGTTCTAACATCTCTATAGGCCTGGGTTTCCAAATAACATCTGATCGCTAGACCTGAAATGTCACAGTTGCATGAGGCACTGGCTAGGTGCTCTGAGGCCCAGGATACTGACTGGGACTTCAATGGGTATCTGCTTCCAGAGAGAAAGTCTTTGACTGCTGTGAGTTTTTCATTAGATCCCAGCCTCTCTAGGACAGGGTGCCTGCCTTTCTCCAGTGTGTGACATCTGTTTCTCCTCCACCTTTCATCCCACAGTTGGAAAAAGAGTGAGAGGGAAGATAGAAGTAGAGGTAAAGGTATCAGGTATGCAGCCAGAAATTACAGCTCAAATCACAGCCAAGTGAGTGGCCATGGGCCAGGTTTCCAAGCCCTTGGTCCAATGTTAAATGTGATACCCACTCTCAGATTTGCTCTGGGGATAAAGTGAGCTGATATATATACATATGCAGGGTGCACATTTGGATTTGGGCCCTCAGCATTCCTTTATGAATGGGCCACTGCATTCCTCCGAACTTTCCTTCCCTTGTCTATGACCCGTCAACAGTGTCACAAAGCAGGACTCATTGCCTCACTACTGGCAAAGTCCATGGAGAGCCTTGGGGGATGAAGCCAGCAAAGTCACGTGGGCCTGCTGGTGACCTCAGATGCCACTTTTTGCACAGTCTTTTTGCAAATGTTTAGTGCACACCTCTTTGATGTCAGGCTCCAGGCTAGGTCTTAAGAGGTAATAGTATACAAAAAGACAAGGTCCCTGCCCTCACAGACTGGTCAGACTTACAACCGAGGAGGTCATCAACAAGGCCATAGGAGACTTTGAACAGAGACTGACTGTGTTGACATCCTCAAGCATCCCTCTGGCTTTTCTGAGTGAGGTGCCTCAAGGTGGAGGAGGAGGCCAGAGGCAGAGTCCAGAATCTATTGCATCAGTTGAGGGATGGGGAAAAAGATGCTGAGTTGGGGAGAAACAGGAGCCAGAGTGCCTTCCCATCATCCCTGACTAGGTGTTGATTTGTGTCTCTGTCCAGGGTTGTTGGCTCGATAGTGTTGGTGGAATGAGGGTGGCAGAGGTTTCCAGCCACTAGACAATGGAGAGGTTTTGAAAGAAAGGGCCCATAAGTGCAGGGCACTGGCTGGAAGCCCAGGTCCAATTAATTATCTAAAGACCTCAGCACAAGTCTTTATCTTCAAGTCACAGACAGTTCAGTAAAAGTCTCTTTGCTGCATGATTGTGGTAAAGCAGGTCCCTCAGGCCTCAAATAGAAGCAGATAATTCCTAGTTTCTGGGAGATGGTCTAGAAGATTGGAGTCCAGTGTCTTCATCCAACACCTTCCACTCAGCCCCCTTGGGAACAGGCTGGGATAGCCATTCCTGCTCCAAGGGGCCCCTGCCATTTTTGTTTGACTCAAGGCTTCTAGTACTGACTCAGTAGCGCATCTATGGTTGAAATGAAGAGTCACTGTAGACTGGCATTTCCTAAAATGTGTGCTCCTCGGAAAATTAGTCTTTTGGTTGACCCTAGAGGTTACAAGGACATTCTATGATTATTTTAGAAAATCTTCCTTCAACTGATAGGCTCACAAATCCCCCTCAAACAGGTTTTAAAAGTAAAAGAAAATTTAAATTGATTTAAAAAATGAAGGAGATAACATGATAAACCTAATCAAAACAAAACAGGAGTAGCTATTTACATTTCAGACAGAGCAGGCTTCAGAGCGGGGAAAGTTACTAGGGATACAGAAGAATTACTTAGTGATTCAAAGGGTAAATATGCCCCCCAAGTAGTCCTTAATGAGTATGTACCCAACAACAATGCTTCAAAATATGTGAGGCAGAAAGTCGTATAAATGCAAGGACAAATAATAAACCCTCTGTTACAGTTATTAGCTAATATTGCTCTCTCAGAAATGGACAAATCCAGCAGGCAGAGATGAGGAAGCACTCAGTGGCATTCAACCAACTGGACATAACTGACATCTTTGGATCACCCATCAAGCAAGAACAGGTTACATGTTCTAAAACATCACATGGAATATTTGCCAAGGTCACATCCTGTGCCTTAAAACATCTCTTAATAAAATTTAAAGAATATAAATCACAAAATGTCTGTTCTCTCGGACCACGTTGAAATTGAACTAGAGATAATTGCAGAAAGCCAGAAGATACCCAAATGATTGGAGATTAAACAACACTTTTCTAAATAACACATGGGTCAGAGAAGAAATCTCAAGAAAAATTTTAAAATATTTCGAACTAAGTGAAAATGAAAATACAACTTGTCAAAATTTGCAGAATACAGCAAAATCAATGTGGAAAGGAGATTCCTAACAGTGAATACATTGATTAGAAAAAAAAAAGTGCTAAAATCAATCATCTAGCCTCAACCTTAGGACACTAAAAAAAGAAGTGAAAGTAGTAGGGAAAAAAATAAATAATAAATATCAGTATATCAGTAAAATAAATTGAAAAGAGAAAATCAACTAGAGAATACCCGTGAAACCAATAGCTAGTTCTTCAAAAAAAAAAATCAATAGCCAGGTGAAGAAAAAGAGAAAAAACAAATTAATTACATCAGAAATGAAAAAGAGGTATCACTACAAATCCTAGGACCATTAAAATGATGAAAATATAAACAACTCCATCACTACAAATTTGATAAACTGTATGAATTGAACAAATTCCTTGAAAGATAATGTGTCAAAAGTCACATAAGAAGAAATAGATAATCTGTATCAGTATATAGCTGTTAAGGAATGAATCATTGGTGACCTTGCAAAACAGAAAATACCAGACCCAGATGGTTTCACTGATGAATACACCAAGCATTTAAAGATGAAATGAATCTTTTCTAATCTCTTCCAGAATTAGCAATAGAAGGAATATTTCAAATGAATTTCATGAAATCAACATTACCTTAACACCAAAACTGGATAAGAATATTACTAGAAAAGGAAAATAGAGACAAATATCTTTTATGAACATAGTTAACAAAGTATTATCAAAATGAATCCAACAATATGCAATAAGAAATACGTACCACAACCAAACAGGATTTACCACTGTTACACCAGGTTGATTTAACCGTCAAAAATCATTAATATAATCCATGATATTAAGAGATGTAGAAAACACATTTGGAAAAAAATCGGCATCCATTTATGATTTTTAAAAATACTCTTAGCTAGGGGAAAGGAGAAATGAAAGAAAGGAAAAGATTATATGTATGTAGGTTTACACATATAATTGTATGTATGTATATATGTGCAAGATAACTACACTACTAATCTCTGTTCATCAGAAAGAACAATTTGTGTTGTCATTGTTTGATTAATTGATCATTTTTTATGCCTAGATCTTGTAACCTGAACAACTACTTCTAAGATAACAATATGGAGTGTATTAACTAGTGTTGATTTCTTACTGCTGTTTTGTTTGTTTTGTTTTGTTTTTTGAAATTCTGTATTATTTCTATCCTTTTTTTCTGTTTTTCTTCCTAAAATAAAAAATTTTTTAAAAATACTCTTAGCAAACTAGGAACAGAAAGAAACTTCCTTTTTTGTTTTTTTAAATTAATTTTATTGGTATATTTTAGATGTACATAAAGATCACATTTATTAGAGGAAATTCATGCCTGTGCATATTTCTTGATTCTTCTTTTTTCCCAAATCTCCTCTCCTCCCTGCAACTACTCTTCCCTTCCTTGTTTACAAAAACTGTTTCCATTTTCTTCCTTGTATTGTTTTGTTTTCCTTTCTTCATTTCCACCTCCCCCATTCCTTGTTACTCTTCCCATTTGAATATTTTCTTTCAATTTCTCAGTACCTTTTATACATTTTGGCCCTTATTTACCCTTTCAGTTTCTCCAACTAGGGAAACAATGTGATATTTAAACATTTGTCTGACTTATTTTAAGAGTATAGATTTTTTTTTGGCCTCTTCTTTCCTTTCCCCACTTCCCATCCCCTAGTTCCCTTTCTTTTGAACAATTTCTTCCTTTTTCATAATACCTTTTATATAGTTTGCTTCTTATTTACACATTTGGTATCTCATACCAGAGAAATGATGTGATATTTACACATGTGAGTCCAATTTATTTCACTTAAGAGTATGTTCTCAAGTTGTATCCATTTATCTACAAATGTCTCAAGTTTATATTTCTTTATGACTGAGCAGTGCTCCATAGTATGAAAAACCCACATCTTCTTTGTTCTTTCCTCAGTTGATAGGCATTTGGGTTGTTTCTAAGACTTAGCTATTGCAAACTGTGCTACTGTAAACATGGGTGTGAATATATCACTGTGGTATGCTATTTTTAATTTTTCCAGAAACATACACAGAAGGGGAATGGCTCAATCAAATAGGACCTCTAATCCTAGTTTTCTGAGGAATCTCCACACTGATTTCCACAATGGTTTCACCAGTCTACACTCCCACCAACAGTGGAGAAGGGGTCCTTTGTCCCCACAGCCCCTCCAGCATTTGTTATGGGTTGATTTCTTGATACTAGCCATTCTTTTTGGGGTGAGATGGAGTCTCAGCATTGTCTTAATTTTCATTTCTTGAATGATCAGTAACATTGAATATTTTTTCATATATTTATTTGCCATTTTTATTTCTTTCTCTGAGAAGTGGGTATTCTCAGATGCCCATTTTTGAATTGGGCCTTTAAATTTGGTGGGTCTGATTATTTTCTATTCTTTGTATGTTCTGCATATTATTCCTTTGTCTGAGAGACAACTTGGCTAAGACTTTTTTCCCATTCTGTGGGTTGTCTTTTTACACTATGGGCAATTTCTTCACTATGCAAAAGCTTTTTAATAGAATGATATCTTAGTTGATTCTTTGTAGTTCTTTGTAGCATTTCCCATGTAATTGGGATTTTGTTCATGAAACCTTTGCCTACATTTATGTCTTCAAGAATTCTAACCATTCTGTCTTCCAGAAGATTTAGTGTTTCTGTTTTAATATCTATATCTTTGATCTATTTTGATTTTAGCTTAGTGCATGGCAATCTGATAAAGGGCATCTATAACAACCCAAGAGCCAGCTGGGCATGGTGGCTCACACCTGTGATCCCAGCACTCGGGAGGCTAAGATAGGAGGATCGTTGTGAGTTCGAGACCAACCTGAGTTACAAAGTGAGTTCAAGGCCAGTTTGAACAGCATAGTGAGACCCTGTCTCAAAAACACAAGGGCTGGGGATCTAGCTCAGCAACCTAAGCACCTGCCTGGCAAGTGCAAGGTCATGAGTTCAATCCCTGGTAGCACCAAAAAAAAAAAAAACCCAAGAGCCAACATCATATTAAATGTACAAAACCTGAAAGCCTTCACTCTTAAAATCAGAAACAAGATGAGGATGTCCACTATAACCACTCCTATTCAATATAGTTCTGAAAATATTAGCCAGAACAGTTAGGCAAGAAAAACAAATAAAAGGAATAAGGATAAGAAAGAAGTTAAATTATCATTATCTGCAGATGACGTGATACTCTACATAGAAGACCCCCCAAAACTCCACCAAAAGACTTGCAGAGTTAGTAACTGAACTCAGTAATGTAGCTGGATATAAAGTCCATGCTCAAAAATCAATAGCATTTCTGTACACAAACACTGAGAGAGAAATTTCAGTGCTTTCACAATAGCATTTTTAAAAAAATGAAATACTGAGGAATCAATCTAACAAAGGAAGTAGAAGATCTATGCATTGAAAATCACAGTACGTTGAAAAAGGAGGTTGAAGATGATATCAAAAAATTGAAAGATATCCGTTGCTCATGGATGGGAAGAACCAGCATAGTGAAAATATCTGTACTCACAAAATTGTTATACAGATTTAATGCAATCCCAATCAAAATACCATCCGCATACCTCACAGAATTAGCGAAAACATTCCTAAAATTTGTTCGGAACCAGAAGAGACCTAGAATAGTAAAAACAATCCTAGTGAACATAGGCAAGGCAGGGGGCATCACAATTCCCAACTTGAAATTATACTACAAAGCTACTATGATAAAAACACCATGGTACTGAAAAGAGGAAACTTTCGTGACCTGATAAAGAACATCTACATTTTTTTTAAAAAACCTACTAACATCATTTTAATAATAAGATTAAGAAGAAAAAGTAACGTTGTATAATAAAACTAATAAAAGATATGTAAAATAAGGACAAAGTAAAATAAGGACAAACTGTCTTTGTTCACAGAGAACATGATATCTTTGCAGAAAACCTAGAGGAGTTAACAAACAAACAAGCAGGGAGACACTGTTTCCTGGTAACCAGCTCAGTGGGAAGGCAGAGGCAGGGCCTGCTCCTGCATGCACTCCAGCAGCCATTAGGAGACACTGCTTGCTGGTAACCAGCCCAGTGGGAAGGCAGAGGCAGGTCTTGCTTCTGCACACACCAGGACTTCCAGCACCCCTCAGGACTCTTCTACCCCAGGTAACCAGCAAGGTCTGGGAAAAACAGAGGCAGGCCCTGCACCAGAGCACCCAGTAGCCACCATTGGATACCCATGCCCAGCCCTGTCCAGAAGAACCAGAGAAGTTGCAGCCAATGTGGGAAGTACCTGGGACCCCACTACCCATTTGTTTGGAAGAACCCAGGAAAACATCAAGACGAAGAGGCAAAAGGCAGTCCCTGGACTCCAACCCAAGTGTAGCAAGTCCAGGAGATGAAAACATGGAAGAGATAGGGAGTTGAATGCCTGGTTTCTGCAGTGATGGCAACTGAAGTAAAGAAACAACTTCATGAGGCTATAAAAGAAATTAGAACAGAAATACTATCTCAGGTAAAAGAAGAAATGAAAAACATAATAAAAGAAATACTAAGCATCTCTAAAGAAGACATAGATTTAAAAAATAGAAGAGCATAGGAAAATGAGGGAAACCATGAATGAACAATATAAGAGAGATTTAGAATGCAAGAAACAGATTCAAAGAGATATCCAGGAAATTAAAATCTCCATTGAAAGCTGGCAAAATCTCTTGAAAGAAACTGAAGCTAGGCTTTCAGACCTTGAAGGCAGATGTGCAGCTTGTGATTGTGAAAGGAAAGACCTCTTTAAAAATAATGAGGAACCAGGAACTAACAATTCAATGACTGCAAGATGATGCAAAGCAAAATAATTTAAGAGTGATAAGTATCAATGAAGAAGCAGGGGTCAACACAAATGACATTAAAATTCTATTTACAGAAGTACTAGCAGAAAACTTCCGAAACACGGGAGAAAGACATGCTATTCAGATAAATGAGGCATATAGAACTCCAGCTAGCCATAACCAAAACAAATCTACACCCAGTCATATAATAATCAAGATTCCAGAAATTCAACTCAAGAACAGAATATTAAAAGCTGTTAGAGAAAAGAAACAGATCACCTATAAGGGAAAACCCATCAGAATCACGGCAGACTTCTCAACACAAACCATCAAGTCAAGAAGAACTTGGAGTGAAATATTTCAAGTCCTGAAGGAAAACAACTTCCAACCCAGACTGATGTACCCTGCAAAACTATCTTTCAAAATTAATGGAGAAACAAGATTCTTCCATGACGAAGGACAACAAGGAATTCATGACTGACAAACCAACCCTACAAAGAATACTGAAGGACAATTTAGAGAGAGATAAAAAAGACCATGGTTCCAGGAACAGAAGCAGAGGGGGATCACTGAGCAGGGCAGATAATTGAATGGAGGAGAGAAGTAGACAGCCACTGGCAGGAAAATAGCATGGCAGAGACAAGCCAGTGCATGTTGGCCATAACCATTAATGTGGATGGCCTCAATTCACTAATAAAAAGAAACACAGGCAGAGTAGATCAGGAGACAAGATCCATCAATATGCTTTATCCAAGAAACACATTTAACTCAAAAGGAAATTCATAGACTAAAAGTCAAAGGAAAGAAAACAATGCTCTCTGTGACAGGGAACCAGAAAAAAAAAGTAGGGGTAGCTTGCCCATCAGTGCGGAATGGATAAGAAAGATATGGCATTTCTATACAGTGGAAAGCTATTCAGCTATAAAGAAAGTTAACCTAGAGGCTTTTGTAGGTAATGGATACAACTTGAAAGCATGCTCATGGGTGAAATGATTCACAGTCACATATGTGAATATCATGTTATCTCCCTAATATAAAAAACTAAAGAAATTAGTGGGATCAAAAATGCAAAATAGAGGTTGTGAAGGTGAAAGGGGAGGAGATGTCTACAGGGGAAAGGCAGTGGCCATTGTTAATCTATTATCCTGTTTTGAAACCCTGTATTGTTTTCATTGTTCTGTTTAGGTTGCTTTTATTCTGTTTCGTTATGTTTGGTTTTATTATATTGGATGGCATGGACAGCTATTTCAAAAATAACAAAATGGATTATAGTAGCCATTATTGATTTCCTATTGTCTTGTTTTGAAGCCCTGTATTGCTTTACTTGTTTTTTTTTTATTTTATTCTATTTTGTTTTGTTTGATTTTATTATGTCTGATGGTATAAGCAGCTACTTTGAAGATAACAAAATGCATAATGGTAGCCACTGTTGTATTTCTACTGTCTCGTTTTGAAGTTCTGTATTGATTTCATTGTTTTGTTTTGATTGGTTTTATTCTGTTCTGTTTTATTTGATTTTATTGTGCCTGAGGGTATGGGCAGTTATTTTGAAGATAACGAGAGGCATTATGGTAGCCATTATTGATTTCCTTTTATCTTGTTTTGAAGTCTTGTATCATGTTCATTGTTCTGTTTTGATTGACTATTCTATTTTGTTTTGTTTAATTTTATTATGTCTGATGATATAAACAGCTACTTTGAAGATAACAAGGTGCATTATGGTAGCCACTGTTGTATTCTAACTGTCTTGTTTTGAGATCCTATATTGCTTTCATTGTTTTTTTATTTGTTTTATTCAGTTCTGTTTTATTTTATTTTATTGTGCCTGATGGTATGGGAAGTTATTTTGATGATAGCAAGAGGTAACATGGTAGCCATTGTTAGTTTATTTTTGTCTTGTTTTGAAGTCTTGTATCATGTTCCTTGTTTTGTTTTGATTGACTCTATTCTGTTTTATTTTTGGGGGGGCTTATTCTCTTCAAAAAAAAAACAGACAATCAAAAATTCCTAAACCTAATAAGGGTTGGTAGTAAGACTGCAAGATACAAGATTAACATTCAAAATTCAATTGTTTGCCTATGTACTAACAGTAAACAAGTGGGATACAAAATTGGAAATGTATTCCATTTATACTAGCCTCCCTAAAGTTGAAATAATTAGATACAAATTTTTTAAAACTATGTATAAGATTTATATGAAGAAAATTTTAAAATTCTGATGAGAAATATCAATGAACTAAATAAATGAAGAGATAGTCCATGTTCATCAATAAGAAGACTTGATATGCCAAGATGTCCATTCTTTACAACTTTATCTATAAATTCAATGTAGTTCTACTCAAAATCCCAGCAAGTTATTTTCTGAATATCAATGAATCAACTCTTAAAGTTTTTATGGGGAAATAAACAATCTGGAATACCAAATTCAATGTTTAAAAATAATGGAACTGGAAGACTGACCCTATAAAGCTGCATGATTTACTACAACCCTGCAGGAATCAAGGCAGTATGATATTGGTGGAAAAAAAATCAACAAACAGAATAGAGTCAAAAAAGAGAACCATAAAAAGGAGCAAAGGTAAAGATAATATTTCTAATGAATGTCCCTTGAGTAATTGGACATCCACATACAGAAAAAAAGGAATGTAGATACAAATCTTACACATTCCACAGAAATGGACTCAAAATTAATCATAATCTTAAATGTACAATTTAAAACCAAAAATTCCTGAAGATAATATAGAAGAAAATATGTGACCTTGGTTATGGCAATAACTTTCTAGATACAACACCAAAGGCCAAATTCTGGAAAGAAGTAATTTATAAACTGGCCTTCATTAAAATTAAAAACTTTAGAAACTGCAAAGAGAATAAGAAGATGAGTCACAGGCTAAGCTCTGTGTTTTGCAGAAAACACATCTGATAAAGGATTGTTATTTAAAACATCCAACGTCTTAAAACTCAACAATAAGAAAATGAATAAAATAATTGAAAAGTGAGCAAAAGAATTGACTAGCAACCTCACCAAAAAAGATAGACAGAATGTAAGTTTATGAAAAGATATTCATCATCGTGTCATTGGCAATGACAAACTACAAGAACTATAAGATACTACTACATGCTTCGCAGAATGGCAAAAATCCAAAATACTGACAACACCAAATTCTGGTGAAGATATGCAACTACAATAACTCTCATCCTTTGCTGGTGGAAATACAAAATTGCATGGCCACTCTGGAAGACAGCTTGGCAGTTTCTTACAAAACTAAACATAATCTTGCCATGCAATCCAGTGATCATGCTCCTTGGTATTTATTAAATAAATTAGACAAACTCAGTTCTACCTCAGGCATTAACAAAACCCACATACAGATGCTTATGGAAGCTTTATTCCTACGTGCTAAAACTCAGAAGCAATTCAGATGCCCTTCAGTGGATGAATGGATAAACTGTAGTACATCAAACATTGGATATTGTTCAGTGCAAAAAGCCATGAGCTATCAAACCATGAAAAGACCTGGAGGAAACTTCATTGTGTATTACTGATGAAAGAAGCCAGCCTGAAAAAGCTATGTCCTTTATGATTCTAGCTATCATATTCTGGAAAACCAAACCTATGGAGGCATTGAAAAGAGCAGATGTTGCTGGGACTAGCAGGAGGGAGGGATGAATAAGCAAAGGAAAGAAGAGTTTTAGGGCTGAAATTATTTTGCATGATACTGCAGTGATGGTTGCTTATCATTATACCCTGTCTAAACCTATCGAATGTACAACACCAAAAATGAACTCTAATGTAAACTGTGGACTCTGCATGACAGCATTTCAGTGCAGGTTTGACCGTTGTGATAAAAGTACCACTGTCACCAGCGTGTGACAGCGGGGAAGTTTGTTCAGGAGCCAGGGAACACCATATTTTCTGTTCAATTTTGCTATGAACCTAAAACTACTCTAAAATAGTTTTTTAATTAAAAAATAATGAGGTACAATTTCATAATCACCAGACTGATAAGAATTAAGAAATTTAATAAAAAATTAGTCAGAATATGGAACAGGAATTCTTATATGTTACTATGGGGAAAGTCAGATGGTACAATCCTTTGTAAAATAAATTGGCAATGCCTAGAAAAACTGGACTGACCCAGTAATGACCCAACAATATCAGTATTATTTATTCAAAAGGAACTCTTGGACTTGTTCCTTAGAGAGTCAAGTGGGGCAGAAGTGTAGCTCAGTCATAAAGCCCTTGCCTGACCTGTGCAAGGCCCTGTGTTAGGTCCCCAGAACTTTTAAGCAAAAGAAGGAAGAGGAGGAGAGGAAGGGCAAGGGGAGGACAAGGAAGAAGAGGAAAAGGAGAAGAGGAGAAGGCAAAAATAGAAAAGGAAGAGAAAAAAGAAACATAATAAGCAAAAGTATCTATTTCGGAACCACTTGCAACAGCAAAACCTGGAAACAAATGTTTCCCAACAGTTGAAAGAATACATTCATTTTGTGCAGAATAAAAATACATATGAGGACAAGATTTGTTATCAAGTAATTATTCTCAAATATTTGACTTTGCCAGCTGTCAAAGCCTTTTCATTCCCAAGTTGTCATTGTCCATTGTTTGGTTTGTGCTCTGAACAAAAGCTCTTGATGACAGGGTGAGTGGGAGCTGAAATCCAGCCATGCTCTGCTCCCCAAGCCATGTATCCTGGCACAGGGCTCTGTGTAACAGAGAAAGGGTCTGCCTTTAGTTCATAGGATGACACCATCTGTTCCTAAACCAAGTGCATACAAATTTAAACCTACCTTCCGGGCAGCAGTTTGTTTTGTTTTTGTTTTTGTTTTTTTAGATTTATTCACTTGGGCAGAGCACCATTCTCTAATTGACATAACAACACTCTTTAGGTTTGTAGATGTCCTGCCCTGTTCATCACGCAACACCTTCTTTCCAGGATAATCCTGTCACTAGCAGCTGCACAGGCTTTGGTACTGCAGCAGGACAACGAGAGAGAAAGAGAGAGAGAGAGAGAGAGAGAGAGAGAGAGAGAGAGAGAGAGGCAGGGAGAAGGCCAGGGGATGACTCCTTATCTTTTCTTTGTCATGGAAAATTCAGAGGGGACAGGTGCAGTGAAAGAAGACTGCTAAAGGCTCAGTTAATCTTAAGGAGACATAGGAGTGAGCAGTGAGTAGGGAAAGAGCCAGAAAAGTTGCAGAGGATGAGTGTTCTGGGCAGGGTCTGTGCCTTACGAAGAATGAGACATCTAAACAGCTGGATGCAGAAGGAAAAGAGAGGAAAGAAAGGAATTTCAACAACTGCTCAGAGTTAGTTATAAATTGCATATTCTTCAATGTAAAGATTCAAATTCCTTTTTATAAACAGAGATATATTGAGATATAATTGAAATTTTTGTAAAAACTAAAAATGTTATGAACTTTTTACATATGACTGCACCCATGAAACCCTCACAATTAAGATAGGAACAAAGCTCTCATCCCCCAATATTTCATACCTCACCTTAAACCTGGCTTCCACTTCTCCTTCCTCACCAGATCCCACCTCAGTAAACACTGATCTGCTCCCTGTCACTGCAGATTACTTGCATTTTCTACAATTTTTGTGAGCAGT
Source organism: Cuniculus paca (assembly GCA_004365215.1). Taxonomy (NCBI): domain Eukaryota; kingdom Metazoa; phylum Chordata; class Mammalia; order Rodentia; family Cuniculidae; genus Cuniculus; species Cuniculus paca. Next base: position 10,832 of record RJWT010010059.1, on the reverse strand, counting down.
TATATAGCATGCATTTTTTTGCTCTTGTCAAGCTTTTTCTACTCAGTCAGATTCTTTCAGGGTTCATGATTGCTTACTTGCTTTACTATTCCTTTGTTTGAGCACACTACAGTTTGTTTAGCAGTTCAGCTGTTTATGAACATTGAGTTGGTTCCCATTTGGGGCTATCACAAGTAAAGCTACCTTGATGCTCACATACAGTTATTGTCTGGGCATATGTTTCTTTCCTCTTGGGCAGATACCTGGACATAGAATTGCTGCATCTTAGTAGGTGAATACCTAACTTTTAAAAAAAATGCCAAATTAGAATTTTCCTAAGTAGTTGCACCATTTTACCTCCAACAGTTTTAAACTTCTGTTCTCAGAGACATTATTACAAGGAAAACCTCAAAATGAGAGAAAATATTGGAGAGAATATATCTGATAAAGAATATGAATCTGAAACATTCAAACAAAAACAATCCTGTTTCCCACTTAGGTACAGATGACTGGTTGTAGGCTCATGCATTAATAGAGGGCTTCAGATCAGGGGGATTTTAGGCTGCACAGCTAGGAGAGGTGAGTAGGACTTGATCTCTGGTGACATAGCTGAAGGAAAGGAAGGCCTGAGCTCTTAGTGTCTCTTGGGGGAACAACTAAGTAAAGATGGATTTCAGACAGATGACCACCCCAGGACAGAACTTGCACAGAACAGGACAGCTGGAGATAAAGTCAAGATGCTTGGAGAGGCAGTCAGTATACTTCACTGGAGGGATGCAAATCAAAGCCAACGTTTAATCCGGGTCAATAAGTAAATCTTATTCTTAGCTTGAGATATGTGGAGATTCATTCCTCTCAGGGAAGCAGTGTGGGTACTTAAGTTTTTTCAATGTGTTTCTGTGAGTTTTTCCTTCGCAGCTACACATGAGCCTGGGCCCAGGTAAGAAGTGTATGGCATTCATCCAGCACAAATGCTGGGTGCTTGGATCTGCCCCAGTCCAATGGTATTTCCCGTTAAACAATCCTATCCTATCCTCACCTCGTCTCCTTAGCAAATGCCATCCGGATGATGTTTCGGCAATCGTGAAGCCCTCACCATCTATAATCCTCTACCTCCCTCCCACTGAGTTTTTTCTTTTTACGTCTCCTTCCTGGTCATTACTTATCCTTTACTTTTAAATATTTGCTTCCGTAAAAAAACAAATGAACACGGGGGACAGATTTATAAAGAATGTTCCTGGAGAGGCGGGTGGATTAATTATTCAGCATCCTCTCCCTTTGTAACTATTTATTGTCTCATATGCATTTATATGGTACCTATCACTGTAGATCTCGCTCCACGCTCCAGACATAATTTCCAGGGACTGACTACTTGTCTAAGATGCATACATAGTATTGCAATACTATTTTATTCCTGACTGTAACGGCACGTGCCATTGTTGGGTAATTGTGTTCATGTTTTTAAATGTGAAAAATAATCAAATATAACTTGAAAGAGATTGTACAGTAATTCAAGGGGATATTAAACCACCAGGAAGTTAGTCGGCAAATAAATAGGCGTTTGTGGCTGTCAGGGTGAGCAATGGGGAGCTGGCTGACTGTGGGGGAGGAGAGAGAGCAAGACACAAAGAACAGGGCACAGCATTAGTGCCTTGCCGCTGGGTTAGTTATGCTGGAGAGAAGGAGCTTCCAAGGGCCAAGAACAGAAGACCCGCAGCCCCTGGGTCTCAGAAGCAGGGAAAAGCAGTATTGCCCTAGTAGGATGAAAAGCAGGTGCCGGGACAGAAGAAGGATGCAGGTTTTCATGTGTGTTTGTCTAGCAATGTCAGTGTCAGACTCATGGGTACCTGCTGCAGCACTGAAGGAAGGCAGGCCTTCCATGAGGTACATGGAAGGCCTGCCTTTCCATGTACCTCAGTTCATGAATGCTTCTGTTCACAATAATTCAGTTCTCAAACAAAAGCATTTGACAGCACAAACTCCACACTGAGTGACAAACACAACCAAGGCCATCTTCCTCACACAAACACAAATGCGGCCATCTTCCCCCAAATCCTAAAAGATAATTTAAATTCATGAACCGAGGTACCACTTGTAATAGCTTGCTTTTTACCACTAAGACATTTTTGTATACGGATGGTGCTGTCCCATTTTACAGATGAGGAGACTGAAGGTCACAGTGGCTAAGCACAGCCTGGGTGCTCCACCTGACAGCCCTGTGCACCCCTCCACTCCACTGCTGTGAAACAAACAAACTAAGGCACAGTTCCTGCCTTCTGGGAGTCTACAGCATTGGGGTTGGTTCTGGATTTGCCAGAATTTCCTTCTTCTCTTTGCTTGTTTGGGGTAAAAGATCATAGCCAGACTGGACAAAGGAGTGAGGGAGAGAAGAGCAGGGAACCAGACTTCCTGGTATGCAGAGTTGGTAGTTTCAGGTAGGCAGGATGAGAAAAGGGAGAGAAAACACTTGAAGAGGAAGGGGAGGAGGGCAGCCAGCTCTAGATCATTTTCTTCCAGTGCTACCCTAGAGAGATGGCATCTGTCAGAACTTTCTGGATGAGGCCATTGCATCTTGTCCTGCTGCAGGATGAGTAGGGGGCCATCTTCTTGCTCTGGGCAGATTCACCCAGCACGCGTTCTTGCATCCTGTTGTACTTGGCTCAGTGACTTTGGAAAAGAGCAGGAAGCAGTGTCGTGAACACATCTCCCCCTTTGCTTTCTACTCTTCATGATCATCAGTACACCTAGGAATTGGCATGGCTCCCTCTGGGTTTGAGACTGGGTCCTGTGCAATGATTTGTGAGGCTCTCTGTGCCTAGTCCAGCCTCATGCTGCAGATGCATGTGAAGAATCTCTAAGTTAATGCTAAGTAACAGAAACTAACAGTAGCTATCTTAACCCTTAGGTGGCCTTTCAGCGACATCCTGCTCTAGGGTGGCAAGTGGGCCTTAAGTGGAGCAATGGCCTGGAGTAGTGGCACAGTGTTCCCAAGAAGCAGAAACATGTCCTCAAGTCCTCATGTTCCCTCTCTCTCTCTCCCCCTCTGTGTCCCCCTCCTTTCTGCTTTCCTTTACCAGTAGACATACTATCGTTTTCCCAATACAGCTTGACTATCCCTAATCTACACATGCAAAATCTGGAACTTTGGAGCACCAGGATGAAGCCACAGTTGGAAAGTTCCACACCATAAAACTATTTTTTCCACAATTTGTTTAATATTATGTGAAATTATCCTCAGACTATGTACATGAAGTACATAGGAAACAAATGACTTCATGACTTTAGAGTTGGATCCTATGCTCCAATAGATCATTACATATATGCAGATATTCCAAATTCCAGGGTTCGGAAATACAAAGCATTTCTACATAAGGAGTACAACCTTCATATATGGCAGAAGGCAGCTACCACCTACAGCTTCAGGTTTATTTCAAAAGCCTGGTCCTCCAGACAGCGTGAACGGATGCCTTTATCTCAACACTGACAGTCCATAAAGAAGAATGCAGGCTGCCCTCTAGGTTAAGCACCTGCTAGCAGGCCAGGGAGTGAGCTCATATTGCAGGAATGTCACAATTTTTACTGAAAACATTTGAATTGGGGGAGGACATTTCTGAGAAAAGAAGGTACTAGCCTAAAGAGCCCACAGGGATTCTAGTCTCCAGCAGCACGTCTACAGCAGGTGCACCATCTCACTTTCCTACCGCTGTACTGTACTGCACCCAGTCTGTCTCTGTCAGCTCCTTGGAAATGTCCCCTGCATGCACTGCTCCAAGTCCAGACATTCCCCTGACCTGGGGCTCAGCTCCACCCCACCTCCTCCAAGAAGGCTGCTCTGATTCCTGCAGCCACTCTGACCTGCTTCTCTTGTGCTCTTCCACCATGGAAGGTCCACACTAGCACATGGGCACTATCTTTCCATTTGCTGAACGTTGCTGAGAACCTGCTGTGTGCCAGACACTATGCTTTGGTGCTGCAGGGTCACCTCAAAGGGCAAAATGCAGCTGAAACCCTGAAAGAACTCGTATTCCAGTCAAGTCCACAAAGAGGTAATAAATCCTAAGTTGTATACACTGTACAATGCTATTCTAGTCACAGTAAAATCATGCTGTACTTTGATGCTGAGAATCCATTATAAACAGGGAGGATTAGTTGAATCTGGGTCATTACAGTAGGAAATTCATATATATAATTATTTACTCATGAATATTAATGAATTTAATGAGGGTAAAACATATTACTTAAAACAAAATATTCTTTCCAGCTACTGTTGGATTTGCTCACTACTCTATGCAGATCCTATCCATGATTTACCTGTGTATCAAGAATCTGCATATAGTGTAAGTCCACCTATGGTTAAATTAGCTTGGTCATTTGTTGGCAAAAATTACAACGGTAATGAATTTCTATAGTGATCTTGGAGTCAGTGCCTCAATATCTAGGTACATGACTTGCATTAGCATTATCGAGTTAATGATATGAACAAAAATTTTCTTTATGCTTTCTGGAACATGGTAAAATAATGTTAAGATAAAATATAAAATAGCGTTAACACTACCTGACTCTAAATTCTGTTTATAATGTGTACCATAAAGTCACAGTTTTAGAGCATGCTAGTCTAAAATTCTGAACTTAAAAAATGGGCTAGGACCAAGTTTGCATCATTACTACTTTTAAAAATAATGATCTACAAGTTAAGTAGATAAAGAAGGTTATTAAATAATGACTTTTGTGGCTCTAGAGTTAGCACATAAAATTGGGTATTGTCAAAATTACCCTCAAAATCTCTTAAATCATTCTTAAAATATAATATATGCAAATAAACCAATTCTAATACATCCAACAAAATGAATTTTTTCTCTAACATTAGGGATAATTTCTCTTTCATTAATTGCGCATTAGCTGGGGAAGTTATTGCGCCTTTGGGGCCATGTCATATGGAAACGACATATGTTCATTGTGTGTTCCCATTAATATCATACTTGGCCCAATGGGATACTCTCCTAGGAGACCACATGAGAGCCAAGGCCAGAGGAGGCTGTCGTGTTGTCTGGAGCCTAATGCTGGATGGCAGAGCCCAGGGTCTCCCCCACTTGCATTATACTTTGTTCAATCTGCATACACCAAACCAACACCAAAGAGGACCGCAACTGGCCAACTTAGGCCAGTCGTAAGGCAGGTCTTGCATGTGCTGATTGTCATTTGAAATATACAGAGATCTACAGGACTGACTTCTTCTCCCAGTTTCAGGTGGTCCAGGCTGCTCTTGTCTCTCTGTGGTGTGAAAGAGTAGAGCAGATACCTGGCTTTCAGAGTGAAAAGAACAAGCACCCTTCTCAAATGGGAGCATGACCCTATTTCCACTCTGTTTTTGATTGCATCGTGTTCTGTGAATTGGTGTTCTGCTTTGGGAAACTTTGTTTTCTCAACTATAGCAAAGTTTAATTACCATGTTTCTGCAATGGAGGAAAATCTTATTCTGGAAGCAAGTCTCTCTCAGACCAATCAGTCATCTTGCTCGTTGACTGATGTTGGTGCCACAGGGCAGGAAATTTTTTTCAAAGCTGTTTACTTGAGAAAAAAAGCTTGTAGATGGTTGGAACAACAGCCCTGGAAAGGACTTGGGACTCAAAGTGCTGGTGTGAAGTGGGGCTTACCGGAGAGGAAGAGAAAAGGAAAAACAAGCCCAGCAATGTTGTTCTTTATGCAGTACTTGTAGACTCAGATCTCTGACCTCTGGCCACCTGAGTAGCACAATTCTGAAGGACATGACTGAGGAAGATACAGTTTCTTAGCTCTCCAAGTCATGGAGAGCTCCATCATAGTAAGAGGTAGTAGCTCCAATTGATGGTATGCTTATGCGGGCCAGGCCCAGGGAGGACCTTCCTTCCCATTTCCCAAAATGAATCTCAGTGTACACACCAGGTGTGCATGAGAGAAATTAGAACTAGCTTCTGTTTTCAAGCTCTTGTGACAATCCTAGGCCAGCCCCTACAGCCTGTGTTTCCCGGTTTCCCTGTCAGCTGGCATCTGCCTAGGTTTCATACGTGAGTCTGTACCAGTTCTCTGTCAGTGTGCAGCTCACTACCTCCAAGCTCAGTGACTTCAAATACCAACGCTCCAGTTTTTGCCAGAGATTTGAGCAGGGCATAGCTGAATGGTTCTTCTGCTCTGTGCTTCTTTGAGTGGCGTCACACTGTGGGATTTAACCGAGCCCCTTTGAAATCACAGTGTCGAGGATGGTGTCACTCACGTGTCTACCTTGGCAGGGACACTTGGCACAGCTGAGCCACTCTCCTTCAGGGATCCTCCAAGGAGTCTTCCTAGTCCAGTTTTTCATGCAGCACTTCAGAGCTCCAAGAGCCCAAATCAAAGCCAAAACCACAAGTCCTCTTTAAAAAGGCCAAACCCAGAACCAGCATAGCACTACTTTCACAGTATTCCTTTGATCAGAAGTAGCCATGAGCATCCCAGATACAAGAGAAAGGGATATAGCTCAACCTTGGGGTCTGTGGTCACCTTCATTCCACCGTGGCCGTGCTGGCAGGATGTTGGAGAGTAGAAGCAGGGCAAAGGTAAAGTCCTTCTCACTATCTGCCTGGAGCCCACAAAGGACAGATGTATATCATTGGTGCTCCAGTACTTTCTAGACAGATGAGTCATCACTATACCTTCTTCCAGTTTGGGAAACATCAGCTCAGGTGGTGTCAAGGTCCCAAGAGGCTCCCACAGTCCTGGGCCTTTAGGAAATTCATCAATTTCTGAATTATGCACCGCTACTAAGAACTTCTCTTTCTTTCCCTCCCTTCCCTCAGCCCAAGGAAGGAGAGCAGCCTACCATTCCCCCGTCTCTATGTGAGATATATTTTCTTGGTCCTGCATCTTTTCCTGGTTCTGCATTCTGGGAGTTTTATTAAAGCAAAAACCAAGTAGACTTGCTGACGTTGGCACATTCTGCCCTGTCACCAACCCTTCTGAAATAATGTGTTTTGAACTGAGGCAGGGAGGGAGGGGCAGATACAGGTAATGAAAGTGATGGTGATTGTAGTAGTCAGGGTCCCAGGAGGAAACAGATACCAAATAAGCAATTGAAGGGAACTTTATGATACATAGATATAGATATAGATATAGATATATGCAGAAGAAGTTAAGACAAGCAATGAGAGAATAAGAAGCCACAGGATGATCCATGGCAGAAAGCTACCACCATGCTTAGCCTCAAGGCCAGAGCCTAGAAAGACCTGCTCATAAGGATAGGGCTGCCCAGTGGAAGCTGTGGCTTCAGGTGACAAATACAGATGCTGCTGCTGCTCCTGCTGCCAATCCTGGCCCAACAGGAAAGGAGCGGACAATACATTCCTTGCCGGGACTTCCCATGGGTGCATCCCTTAGAAGTCAGAGCTCATGGGAACCTAGAAACTCAAATAATCTCAGATCTATGACAGGATGAGCAGTCATCTAAATTGAAAGTTCCAAAAATCTGGGTTGTATGTTTTGTGAGTGCATTTAGAGTGTGCAGGCCCTGCATCAAAACACAGCGAAATACAGGGAGAAATGGATTCATTTCTATTCTCTTTCAAGGGTGAACTGTCTGTTTCACAGGCATGCCTTTAACACTTCTCTAATGTGGCTAGTCTTTTATCATCACTTTATGTTTTTAAACTAAAGAAGGAGCACATTGATCTAGGAGCCTTTGGTAACACCCTTTCATGAGGATTTCATGGCGTTGTTTTTGCTTTACTCTCTTCATGGTTACAGTGACTTTCTATTTATGGCAATTATATGTCAGAATCCACATGAGAAACAGATAGATGCCCAAGTCGGGATGTGTCAAGGGGACACCTGATAGAAGTGTGGGCAGATGTAGCAGAAATAGACAGTGCAGAATCCAGGGCTTTGTTATGAATACCTGTATGTTCATTAGGGAGCACTGAAAAGATACACAGGACTAGCAAGAAAGAAGTATTGTTGACACTTTCTGGAGGAGTGCCTCATTCCTTTCTTCTCACTTCTGTAGCAGAATCTTTCTTGAAAGCTTCCTACAACCGTGGAGGTTTAAAATCTCAAAAATGTATTGAGGTGAAGGCAATGAAGAGTTATTATCCATAGCTCCGGGAACATTTCAGTTTTTGTCTAGAACCAGGCTCTAAATAGGGCTCTTTGTCTTTTTTGTTCTGTGTTTTCCTCTTTTTTTCAGAACTTTGATAGAAGACCTTTTCCTCTTACAATTACTTCCATCTTATCATCTCTCCACTGTTCATCTCTTGATAACCCCTTTTTAGCTCCCAAGAGTAGAATAATCACAAGAATGGAGTTTATTGCTCGCTGTGAGCAATTTCTTTAAGTACATAGTCCATTTTTCCCTTACCTTGAGCCATTGAGATGGGTACAAGGAAATAAGCTAATCTCAAGACGTCTCCAACCCCCAAAACACAGAGAACATTGATGACTTATAGAAGTAACTCTGTATTCTAAGTTAGTTTCTTGGAAAACTGAGATGTACCCAGTCACTCTTCAATTCTCCAAATGTCCATATAAATATATATATATATATATATATAATTTCAGACATAGTCAGAATGTTGGCTGTAAAACTGTGTTTCCAAAATTCAATCATTTTTCTCATTGATTTCCATTTTGAAATTGGAAGTCTTTGCCCTCAAGATATAATAAAAAACCATACCAAAGAAAATGGAAAAAATTTTCCCCTTAATATTTAAAGGAGAATGATTTTTATACAAAACACTCATTTGTCTGATTAAAGTAAATCACAGTGCAGTGCCACTGGGGTTCAGAGCATAACACTTTTGATTTATGGTTGCTGGACGAAGAAGCCCAGCTAATGATATTTCCTCTTACATCCCTCTCTGGCTAGCTGGGTGGCAGGACAAGAGGCGGCCAGGACTCCAGGCCCCAGCTCATGCATTTCCCCAGAGTTCCTGTCCCATATGTAGTGCAGATTTCAGACCCTGTACTTGGTGTCTGTAGTAGATGAGAATTCAAGGGTGGGGAGAGGAACAGGTCCTCTCCTGCTTCCCCCTCAAATGGTACCCAGAATCCTGCCAAAGTGGCGTTCCACACCCCAATCAACCAACCCTCCACCCCCATCCAGATGTGCCCTGTCCATGCATTCCCACTTAACACCAGCGGACCTCAGCAGACCCTGCCCTTGGCTGCCCTACTCCATCTTTACTGCTTGTCGTGGATATGGAGTCAGCATGGGGCTGACGGCTGACAAAGCAAAAGATATTAACGATGCAACGTGGGGTCATATTTAGAGATGGAGCCTACAGGTCCTAAGGAGGGCTTGCATGGGGACTCACAAATAGAGGAAAAGGAGGGCCTGGGTGTTGGACATGAAAGAGTTGGCTTTTCCTGGGAGATTTGTTTAGGAGTTTCTTTTGTGAGACAGAAATCAAGTTTAGGGTTGGCAACTGTTATGAACTCTCTCTGAGACACCCAATACTGATTCACTGCCAGATGACAAATCTAGAGCTCAGGTGAAAGGTCAGATGAGGTAGGTACTACATTTTTCTAGTCATCCATAGTGCGAAGCATGCTACTGGGGCCCACACATGGGCCTGTGTGTGTGTGTCCCACTGAGGTGCATGTCCATAGATGCAAGGACACGTAAGTATTTATCCATGTGTGTACACTGACATACACTTAGAATGTCACAGCCATGTGACTTAGAATGTTACAGCCATCAAAATTTCCCATCTGACCTTGGCCAAATTATGTCTGTCTTCCTTCAGTCTGTAAAATAAGACAGTGATGCTAACTAGCATTTAGAATTCTTGCTAATGGTAAGCTTCTAGGAGTTTATGAGTCCTGAAGACAGGTCCATCCATGCTTTGTTTAGGTGAGCAGGAGCAGAGAATTATTAGGACTGTAAGCAGTATGATTATATGTGGGCACCGCCCCCTGAAACCCACTCCTTGACCTAATTGAAGGCTTTTCTGAGCTCTGGAATAAGAAAGGGGCTGAGCCCAAAAGCTACTAGGTTATTGTTCCCCTGATCCTGTATTACTCCCTTTGCATCTCTTTCCAATGCAACATAAAGGCAGATATTTCACATCTACCTGTGTTCACTTATTTATCTATCACATGCTTATTTATGACCCTACCAATGCATAATCACCTTCTGGATGACATCAACAGTGTTAGCCAGAAATTGCCAAGGCCTTGAGGTCCATCTCTGCTCATTTCCCCAGCCTCATCCTGTGACTGCTGCCTACTGTGTTGTAGCCATGCTGACAAATAGACTCACCTTTGTACACACTCATCCTCTCTCGTACATCCTGTCCTCTGCCTGAATAGAACTCTCTCCTCCTACTTTGTTGTTTTTTGGGGGAAGGAGGAGGGTAGTATCTTCTCAGTTTGCAAAGTTGAGCTTTGTTTCGAGTCCAGCAAACAGGCTTAGATGTCCATTCCCCTGAGAACCCTTCCCTAGCCTCCCAAGATAGGCTTGGTTCTCACTGAACATCCCCCAAATCCCCTTTTTCTCTCAGTATTATAATACTTGGTGTACGTGTTGGCCTCCCCACTGCACTCCAAGTTCTCAACGGGCAGACTCTGCACCTCATTCATTTCTGTACCTAGCAATCCCCTAGCATTTGTTTATTCAGAACTGTTTATTGAGCATTTGCTATATGCTAGAGATTGGGGATGAACAAAGCAGGCAGTCCTAACAGGGCTAACATTTTAGTGGGAGAACAAAGCAAAAAACCCAACAAACATGGTAAACATAACAGCTCATATTGGTAAACATGCTGAAGTGGGAGTAGTATGTTCCAGTATGCTAACTATCCACAGTAACAGAGAACTAAAGCAGGGCCAGAGTATGGGGCATTGAT
>RJWT010010058.1:0-24564 GCA_004365215.1 Cuniculus paca | reverse complement strand
TGTGTGTGTGTGTTGGGGGGTGGATTTGAGGAGGGGCTAGTCCTGGTGTCCAGAGAAGTGGCCTGACTTCCCCTCTGCAGACTGACTTTCCCACAACAGGTATACCATAGATCCCCAGAACCACTCCCCACATATCTCAGGGTGCCTCCCACGAAATGCACACAGCCACCTGACAGACTGGCAGACCCAAGCATAGCAGAGGTCAGAAAAAACCTATTCCTGTCTCTTTCTTCTAACAAGCTTGGCCCATTTCCCTGAAGCCCTCTTCATCCCCCAAACACTAGGAAATGTCAGCAAAGAAAGGACACCATTGAGGTCAGTAAGGGGAAGTCACTCACCACGTGACTTCCTCAGCATCCCCCATTGCGGTTCATGCTGGGATTCAGTGCCAGCCCGCCTAAGATCAAATAACCACTCATCATCAGCCAGGTGACCTTGGCATTTTGCATAATAAGCCTCAGCCTCACTTATATCAAATGTGAAACAGTAAAATAATTTGGCGTTCAATGAGGCAAGGGCACACCATTGAGTAGGGCTATAGCATATGCAGTGGTTAGTGGGCAAACCTACTCGGTTTATAAACACAAACACCTTCGCTTTTGATTTCATTCTCAACACTGATTTCTTTCTCTGCCCATGACATATTGAGCAAAATATATGTATATTCTCTGTTTATTTGCAGATATTAACAGTTTCATATGTAGTAAAACTCTGGAAGCATGTGATAGAAAATCTTGAGTCTCTCATTTGAGTCAAAGCTTGTCCTCCCCTGGAGGGACATAACCCCGTGGCAAATGAGGAGCATCTGTACTCCTGAATCAACAGCAGCTACATGTATTGGCTCATTTAATCTTCCCAACCACATTCTGAGGCAGTGCGGCAGGCAGAATAATGACCCCAAAGATGTTCACATCCTCATCCCTGAAACCTGCAAATATGTTCCATTACGTGGCAAGGGGGAATTAGGCCACAGATGGAATCAGGTTGCTCATTAGCTGACTTTAGCAAAATGGTCCTGGGTTATGTGGGTGAGTCCCATGCAATCACAAAGACCCTTTAAAAAAGGAAAGAGAGAGGAAGAGCAGTGTCAGAGTGATGCAGTGTGAGAAAAGTTACATCAGCCAGTGCTGGTTTTGAAGATGGAAGGGGCCATGAGCCAAGGAATGGGCAGAGCTGAAAAAAGGGCAGGAAATGGAGGCCCCTAGAGCCTCCAGGAAGGAATGCAACTCAGCTACCACTTGACTTTAGTCTAGTGAGACCCATATCAGACTTCTGAAGAAATGTAAGATAACTTTGTGTTGATTTAAGCCACTAAGTGTGTGGTAATTTGTTACAGTAGCAAACAGAAGCTGACATAAATGGGCACAATTTTATCCACCTTTGGATGAGAAAACTGAGGCTCAGAGAAATAAGCAACTTGCCTATAGTTACATAACGGGAGAATGAGAATTTGGATCTGGGGTTGTCAAGGTCTACATTCAGAGTTTTTTCCACTATACCACAGTGCCCTCTGATGGGGACTGTTGTACCCTTTACCCCACATACCATCTCACTGAATCCTCAGTTCAAGGCCGTGATAGTGATATCAACCACATCAGATGTGGAAGCAAGAAACTCCAGGAGATGACAGGACTCAATGATGTTTCATAGCCAGAAGACAGAAGGGAAGCCCCTGCCTGTTGGGTCATGGGTACCTATACTGACCCTCCCTAGGCCCCTCGAGCCAAGTTTCCTTCATCCATTCAGTGTGTATTAAACAGTATCATGAGAGATCTGGGACCATAGAGCAAGATGCAATATGATCCCAGGCTCTGGACTCTCCTAGAGTGCAGAAGAAACATCTACTGCTTTTCCTACTCTTGTCCTTTGTATCTTGACTCTACTGCTTCAATCAAAGAATCCACAGAGGTCATGGAGCAGGGCCTAACTTGCTGTTCTATCTCCAGTCACATTAGCCCAGGGTTCCTGTGACAGAGAAAGAATCTGAGCGGCTGTCGCTAGACTCGTGGTCTCTGGACAGTGGTATCTGGTTCCATTCATCTGTGAGTTTCTAGAATCCTTCTCCCCATCCTCACAAGCAGCTCCTTTAGGCCTCTCAGAAGAGTCTGTGTTTACTATGCTGCCACATGGATAGAAAATCTAACCTTTCAATCTGCCTCAGAGAAGAGAGGTGTAGGAAGAAAGGCAGCAGGGGCAGAGAGCATGACTTGTGATAACTCCAACAGATGTAAGGGGGAGACTGGATGGCTCTGGCACTCCTAGTTGGTGCCCTGTCCAATCTGCTAAGTTTAGGAGGTTTCTGCTGGAAAGAAGGACTCCACTGGGTGCTGGACTCCAGACAATGCATGTTATGGCTTTGCAGAAAGTTTGTCTGCATTTTGCTCATGTCCAGAGACTTTGCCCGAGACTGAGATTAAGAGTGGTGGACTGATTAATCTGGCAAAAGAAATTTCAAGGCTGTCAAATGTTGAGGCGGTGGCACGGCTATTATTGGGGGTTCTTAGCCACATTTATGTTGTGGATCAAGAGCAAAGAATCCAACAGGATGATTTAAAACACTGTGAGTTTGACCAGAAAGGAAGCTCCAGTAAAGCTGTGGACTGTAAAGATAGAACTGAGACCTCGATTGCTGAGAACGAAGCCGCGTATCAAAAACGCAAGCAAGAGGTTCCAGAATGGTGGCAGCACAGAGAATTTGTTCCTAACAATCAGGTTCAGAGTGCCCAGTGATCCAGGCACTGGACCCGTACAGCCAAGAGAGAGGAAAGCCTGGCTACTGCTCCAGCTAGCAGCAGACCTCAGCATCATCCACTTGGTGCTGGTTTTAGGTGCACACAGAATGTACAAGTTCTGGGGTTAAAAAAGCTTCACCCTGATTTCAGAAGACCTGGGAGGCCAGGTAGTGTGCCCCTGAGAGGGCAGTGTGTGAAGCTGTGAATGTAAAGCCAAGGGTGCAGTGGAGGCCCCAATGGAGAACCCAGAAGTTTAAAAAGTCCAGGAATGTGGATCATCTAAGGAAAGCTGCAAAGATTGAGCAGAGCAGCTAAGAGAGAAGCGGTGGGAGCTAAAACCACCAGAAGTGCCATGGGGTGGCACCACACAAGCCCTTTGGAGCTCACAATTTGCCACAGATTGCTTCAGATGCTAGATGCACAACTATAAGACTTAACATTTGCCCTGCTGAATTTTGCACTTGCTTTTGTCCCAATCCTTTGTACCCTTCTGTTTGTAATTTTTGGAATGGTAATGCCTATCTTGTGCCACTGTATGTTGGAAGTGTTAAACTTTGTTTTCATTTGTACGGGGGCTTGCAGCTAAGAGTTTGCCTTCCATCTGGGAGAAGACTTGGGACTTGAACTTTTCCACAATGCTGAAACTGTTAGGACTTTGGCAACTCTTGCAGATGGACTTAATGCCTTTTGCATAAAGGGATTGCATGAGTCTTTGGGGGGCCAAGGGCAGAATGTTATGTTTATAATGTAATATAATGTTGATAGACTTAATGCTGGTTCTTAAGGATTTTTAAGCTGTGTGATAATGTTCAAGTTGCAAAATGTTAAGAATCAGCATGCCTTTGTGTCTGGAGGCTGATTTAAAGAAATATGTCTGGTTGCCAAGTTGACAAGGGGTGGATTGTTATGGTTGATACATTGTGTCAACTTGAGAAGTTTAGCAGTTTAACTGAGAGACTCTGAAGGGAGACAGGGTTCTTACTTTTTTAATATCCTCAACCTATGCAAAGGAGGGCAAGGAGATTCTGTGAGTGTTACACCCACCCTGAAGTGGGGGGTGGCCTGTGTACAATATAAGAGAGGCTTGTTTTCCTCTTTATGCTCTGGCTGCTGTCTTGAAGTGTTACTCCAGTGCCATGCCACCCTGCCTTGGAGTCAGCTGATTATGGACTGAAATCTCCAGAAGCTGTAAGCTAAATAAACCTTTTCTTTCCTAATTTTGGGCATCAGGTGTTTGTCTCAGCAACGAGAGAAAAGTAGCCAAGACAAAGAGTGATTAGCATACCCACTGTCTCTGTAAATTTTTTCAACACTGGGACAAAATACCTGACACCCACAACTTAACAGAGAAGTTTATTTTGACTCATGGTTTTTACAGGTTATATATAGTCCATAGTTGGCTAGCTCCGAGGCCAAAACGGCAAGGCAGAGGGACATGGCGGATGAAAAGTTGTTCAAATCATGACCATCAGGAAGCAGAGAGAGAAGGGAGGAGCTGGAGAGGATGACAGTCACACCCTCCAGTGACCTACCTCTAACCAAGCCCCACTTCCTACAGCAAGTCAGCTATGGACTCATTATGGACTAAGTCACTGATGAGTATAGAACCCATGATCCAATCTCCTTTCAAACACGTGAGGCTTTGGAGGGACACCCCAAATCTAAACCATAACACCCACTGAATGACATTCGTCCTGGAGGAGAGGTCCACCTAGCAGAGAGTTCCCCAGGCAAATGCTCCTCCTCTCCACCATGTGTCTACAGACCTTCAAGGTCCTAGTATCTCTTCCCAACTGGAAAGAGGTGGTTATAAATGATCAGGCCCTCTTGGTCTTCACAACTGGAAAATCTGAGCTGAGAAAAGACTTGTTGACTTTCTGTTCAAGGTCAGGGAGTCTCCAGACCCAGGAGAGATCACAGAGGGCAGCCTCCTTTGTTCTTGAAGAGAAGCCAGCTCCCCTTGCTCTGTCTACTGCTCCATGTACCCAAAAACCTGCCCCCATCTTTTCCAGATAATGTACTGTAGTGGCCAAGACTCAGCACTGCATGTCCCTCTTCTCAGTTGAAATACCTGTTCCCCTCTCATCTGGAGAGAAGAGCTGAATTTCAAGCTTCTTTTGAAGTGGGTAAGAAGATGTGCCATGCTCTACCTTTATTTTCAGTTTGGTAAACAGGCAGATGGGCACAAGTCTGCAAGGAGTGAGCAGCCACCCACTGAGGTAGTTCTCATGGGTAGGCTGGAGTCAGTGAACACTCTTCCCTACATCAGGGCCTTGGGGGCCAAGCTGCTAGAGGCAAGGGGCAAAGGGGGAATGATCAGAGCTGGTAGAAAAAGAAGGCAACATCTAAAGATCAAAGAATCCAAAAGAAGAAAGAAAAGAATTTATAGAATGAAAAAAGGTCTTTGGGAGAAGAATAACAATGAGAGAAGACAAGCAAAAGAAAGGAAGACTGTTAAGAACTTTGCCTGAAGAAGTGAAACTGCTTAAGTGGGAAGGGAAGCTGACCTGGGCAAAGGCATGCAGTTGTAGGAAGAGCAAAATGCAGTACTTCAGCCTGGAAGATGGACACACCAAGGCCATGGCTACACGAGCCCCTTGAGGAGTAGGTAAAAATCCCAGCTGTTAATGGATTGGGATAAGGAAAATTATTACTTTGCCAGATGGTACCAGAGAACCTCATAGGGAAGGAATCATCTTTGTGAAAATACCACCAGTTTCTTGGGGATGGGGGGGACACAATGTGGGATCCAGAAGGACTGGATTGGAAGGAGACCACAAGGAGAGAGTTAAGCTCCTTGGCAAATTACATGCATGGAAACAACATAAAGAAAAGAGAAAGGGGAGGAAGGAGAGAGAAGGCCTAGAAATATCACTGAGTACTTGAGTTGTTAGAACTGGCTGAGGGGAAAGAAAGGAATGTTCCATTCTGGTTGCAGTTCTGTGAGGCAGTTCCCTCGCTGTGTCCTCAGATCACAAGGGAAAATCTATTTCACACAACTACCCAATGGGGGTTGCATTTGGGAGGTGTGAGAGTGCAAAATTGGGAGTCAGAAGGACGTGTACCTATTATCTGTGTTGTACCCCAGGTAAAAATAAAGGCCAAGAGCTTTAAATGGATAACAAGAATTATCAACCTCCCCCTCCTCCAATCAGAGCCCTTGGTGATAAGAAAGTCTTTGAAACTTACAAAAAGGAAGGGTAGGGACTATACCGGCCTCAGACCTCCCCCACAAGACCACAGCTGGGATTTTCTTGAGCCCATTTCACCGAGTTCTTAAGACAATGCATCTTAACCTTCCCTGCGCAAGGAAATCATCTGAGATTCTTGTAAAAAGATTCCTGGGCCCCACTTCCTGAGAGTCTGATGCAGTGGGTGTGGGTGAAATCTATGAATCTGCTTGTCTAACAATTTCCCAGGATGTTGATGCTGCTTCTCTAAGGCACAGGATGAACCTATCTCCTATTATCAACTGCAGGCCCTTCTTGCCCACCTCTACCTCTCTTGTCAGGAAGCCCAGTGCCTTTGCAATATGGAAGTTCACAAACTGCCTGTACTTTCTCACTGTTACCCAGGAAAGCAAGGAATCTGGTGAGGGGCAGTCAGTGTGGCATCCCTTGGACTCATGGAGCTCAGCTGGTGTTTCTCTTGGAGGCGAAGAAGTAAGAACCCACTCAGCACCTTATTTACCTATTGACTTATCCATCCTCTTGACCTAAGCAGGGAGCTCCATGACAGCAGGGTCTGGCATATAGTAGGTGTCCAATAAGCACTTGGTAGGTAGAGTGAATGAATTACCCTCTCCAAGTCCTGAACAGAGCAGACATTCCTTTGGGACCAAAGTGGGCAGGAAGGATGGAGGCACCAGGGTAGCCCCAGGGTCAACAACTTTTCTTTAAACCTCATGTTCCCTTGGTGTCCCTGCCTCCTCCATCCTTTAGTCAGAGCCTCCACACACCTCTCTTCATCTGAGAACCTGCTTATGTTGGCAAAAGTGGAAGATGCCACCTCCTGGGAGAGAAAGAGGAGAAGCAAGGAGGGGATCTGGCCAGCACAGACAAGTGAAAGAAAAGAAATAGCTTCTCCCCAGGGCAACGGAGGATGTCTTGGAGCAGATGAAGCAGAGTTTGTGAGGGAGGCCCCCCGACCCCCCCCCACCAGCCCTTCACCGCCCTCCCGTTCTGCCTCCCTCCCCCACCACCCGCCTCCTCCTCGGAACCAATGACTAATTGCATCGCATTTCTTTCTGACTTGCGTCACCCAGCAGAGAGTGTGTGGTTGTTTTTACAGCTTATTCTTTCAGGGATTCTAAGTGACATTTTTAAGTGCTCTTCCCCTGCCTTAGAGCAGCGCAGCCTCCTCTCCTCTCTTCCCCCTCAATCTCTCTCGCTGTCTTCCCCTCGCTCCTTTCCCTCTTCCGGGGTCTGCTGACAAGAATAAGAACAGGAGGCAGGGGGCAGGCCCCACAAAGCAACCAGGAAGCTTTCCTGCTACCTAGCACTTGGAGGATCTCAACAGGGAGAACCTCTCAGAAAGAATTTACTCTGTGTTCCAAGAGAAAACTCACACAATAAGCCACAAGAAGCTCTTCTTGCTGCTTTCTTTCATTCCATCTGGGTCTCCTCTCTTCCTCCCTTCCTCCTTTCATCCCTCTCTCCCTTCCTTCCATCCATGAACATTTTCTGAGTGCCTGTAAGTGCTGGTTCCAAGCACAGAGCAGTAAACAAAACAATCACAATTTCTGACTTCAAGGTGAGGGGTGAACAGGAGGACCTGTCTTTATCAGTGAGTAAACTGGCTATAACAACAGGTATGTCCCATAATCTAGAAGGATATAGGGGCTTTTGTGTTACATAGAGTAGGAACCAAACTATCCTTGATGTGAAAAGATGATCAGGGAGGCTTACAGGAGGTGATATTACAAAATGATGATGATGTGTTAAAGAGAAAGAACAGGAAGTGATCAGGAAAAAAAATAATCAAGGTTCAAATTCAGTAGGAAAAAAGCACAGAAGTGAGACTTCAGACAGTTTGTGAGTCACAGGGCCAATCATACCCCACAATAAACCTCAGGTCAACTCCTTTGTAAGATGAGAGTTGGGCTGGATCCCCTCTAACAGCCCTTCTAACTCTACAACTGTGATGGTCAGGATCATCTTCCATCACATGGAAAGAGAGACACAGTGCTAAGACAGGGAACTGAGGAATGAGAGGAGCAATGATTTAGAATCTGAGGCCTTGGGTGGGGCAGAACATTACTTAAGCCTCAGTCTCCTTATCTGTATAATGGAAATGACGATGTCACCTGTCACCAGATTATTAGTGGAATGACATAAGGTCATGCGTTTGCAAGCGAATATTGAGCAGAGTGACTAAGTTCTGAGCTACTGTTGCCAGGGGCGTACCTCATGGCCCACACAGAATGTTAAAGACATAGAGATCTCTTTTTAGTTTGAATTTCAAACTCAAATTTCTTCCTATCAAAGGCAAGAGGATGCTTGAAACTTTAAATGCCAAAGGTCAGAGAGTATGGAAACACAGCCACTAACCAGGCATTGCTGATTCCAAAGGATTGCTTTTCCCTTCTGGAGATGCCCCGAGAAGAGCAGGGAACTGTGATGTCATAAGACCCTCCTCAGATCCTAAAGACTTCCTGTTCCAGGGGTCTCACAGCAAGAAGCAGCATCTCTGGACCACAGAAAAGGAGAAGGCAGAGAGACACACAGAACGAAATCCAAACCAGAACACAGCCACCTCCATTCCACTATGCTAAGAGGCTTCACTTGCTCCTTAGTGCTTAAGATGCACAGATCACCAGACATTGGGACCATCCATGCTGCTGCTGCTCGTGGGATCACTGGTCAAGTGTCACCAAAGTGAGCCCTTCCCCAAAAATATTCTGGACAGCATTCAAAGTTTCAAATTGAAGAAGGTCCTAGATGGCAGATCCTAGCTGACAAACAGTCAAGGCTCTAGTGCTCAAGAGGGAATGGAATAGAAAAGTCCCAGCAGATTTCTGTCTAGGGATGTGTCACTAGCATAGTGCTTAGGACTTGGTGACTGTCCCCAAAATGTTACTTAAATAATATCTTCTGTGTATTAGTTGTAAAGTAAGTTTTCACCCACTATCTTCCCTTAACCTTTACAATAACCTCAAGAAGAGCTGATACAAGATTACTCATTATGGTAGCCTAAAGTACAATTTACTAAGTATTTCCAGTTATTCCTCTTTCTGGATATACTGTAGAGTTGCTCTTCTCTGCATCTCTGGGCTTGGAGGTGGCCATGTGACCTACTCTAACCAATGAATTACAATGGAATGATGTCTGTTACTTACACACAGAAGTTGTAAGAGCCAACATGTCTTTATTTTCTTCTAATCTTTTAAGCATTATGATAGAAATTGACAACTTTTCTAATGGTAACTATTTTATTCTGATTCTTGAATGAAGACAAAATGAAGCAGATCCCTGAAAGGATTCAGAATAGACTGAAAAAAATGAATCAGAAATAAATCTTTGATGCTATAAACAACTGAGATTTGGGAGTTGCTTGTTCCTGCAGTACAAACCTATGCTGACTGATGCATTCATGTCACCAATAAGAAGATGAAGGCTGAGATGAGTTAAGTTAACTAACTTGCCTTAAGTAACAGCAAGATGGTGGAAAAACCACAATATAAAGGGTGTCCTTTCTGACTTGAAGTTTGTTACTGAAAAATTCTATTAGATCTTGAACTCAGCTCATTTGAAACCAGAACTACAGAACTTCTTTTACCTATGTCATCAGTTTCTAGTCACAGCTTCTGGAAGAAATAACACGCACACACACACACACACACACACACACACACACACACACACAGGAGTCAAATCATGAGTGTCCTGATTGACTTCAAGCTTTTAGAATGCTTGGAGCTTCTCAATTATAGACAAATGGACTTCCATGCCATCACCAATCAGATAAGTCCCTATTCTCTGCTGCAGTTTCCCTACTGATGGCAGAACACAGAAGATGGCTCAGTTCCCTTTCTACTATGAGGGAAGACAAGCAGAGATAGACCAGAAAAACAACAACAACAACAACAAAAAATGTCCTGAGCTGGGGAGGCCAAAAATACTATGCACAAAGTGTCACATGCACCTTAGCTCAGTCCAGTCTGCCAGGTAGGGCTGCAGAGACTGAGAGTCGTGTGAGAACTCTGGGAATAACGGTCCACTGAGTTCAGTCATCAGTGACAAGAAGTGGATGAGGCCCTAGAGCGATAGGCATGTCCAGCATAGACTGTTCTCTGAGAAGAGAAACAGACCCAACTCTGTCACACGGAGGTAAAAATAGCTCAGAATTACTGCTCTTGGCTTTAGCTGCTGCTGTCAGTCTTTTACCAGGAGACTGGGGTGCACCACACAGCCAAACTTACCCCAGTCCAGGCCCACATAATGGCCCCCTGGGTACCCATCAGGCCTGTGGTTACTGCACAATGTCCTTCACAGGCACCTCTATGCTCGCTTAGCCTTGCCCAGCGATTCCAGCATGCAGGGCCCGTGGGGTAGGTGTGGCCTCCTGCCTCCTGGGATCTCAGCTCCCCCAAAGAAATTCAGAGGCAGTCAGGAAAAGAAAGGGCTATGTAAACTGAGCACATATCAGGCGCCACACTTGCCCCAGACATTTTATACACTTAAATAATTTAGACCTCACAATCCCCTTGTTAGACTGATGCTGTGGTCATGTTGTTTTCTGCTTCTGCTGCTTCTTCTTTTTCTTCTTCTTCTTCTTCTCCTCCTCCTCCTCCTTCTTTTTCTTCTTCTTTTCTTCTTCTCCTTTTCCTTCTTCTCCTCATTTTTTCCTTTCCTTCTCCATCTCCTACTTTACTTTTTTATTAGTATGTATTAATTGTACATATTAACAGAGTTCAGTGTGATGTCTCAACATATGCATACAGCATACATTGATCAAATAGGGTAATTAGCATTTCCTTCGCTATATCATTTATATTTGAAGGCTTCAAGTTCTTCTCTTCTCAATCTTCATAAAATATATAACAAGTTAATGTGAACTTTAGTCATCTCTCTGTGCTGCAAACAACAGAATTTATTCCTCCTATCCATGTTTTGGTACCCATTATCCAACCTCACTTTGTCAATGATTTCTTCATTTTGCAGATGAGGAAGCTGTGACTCTGGAGATAAGTAACTTAGCATGGTGCCTGCCAAGTATTAAGTACTTACATAAACAATAATTCTTATCATTGGCATCATCTTCATCATCACTGCCACCACCATCATTCCATAGCGTCTCTAAAACCCTTCTTTAGACATGTATCAGCAAACTCTTTAAATCAAAGTTTCTTGAATTTTGATGCAAGTTAGAATCACTTCAGGAGTTTATTTTAATGCAGATGCATGGGTTCTACCCCGATCCAACTAAATAAGAATATACAGGCTTTGGCGTTTTATCATGCTTTCCAGAAAATTCTAATACACCTTAGTCTGAGAACCACTAACCTAGGTAGAAGAAAACTATATAGTTACCCATCTGCACCCTCAATATCTCACTCTCTATGCACTGAGTCTCAAGATCTGATTTCTCCTGTCTTAAATCCTAGAAAACTAATCTCTGACCACTAGGGACCAGTCCTCCCTGTGAGAAGTGGCATGTGTGACTCTTAGCCAGAGTAGACCCTGATTGCTATCTTAGTGTATTTTCTGTTGCCATCACAAAATACCTAAGGCCAAGTAATTTATAAAGAATAGGAGCTTATTTAGCTCATGGTTCTGGAGGCCAGGAGGTTGAAGAGTATGATACCAGCATCTGGTGAGGGCCTCCCTGCTGCATCCTGACATGATAGAAGGCCATCACATGATGAGATGGAACAAGTACGTGACCTCAGGTCTGTCTCCCTCTTCTTATAAAGTCACTAATGCCATCACAGGGTCTCCACCCTTATGACCTCATCCAGTCCTAATGACCTCCCAAAGGCCCACCTACAAATACCAAAGGAATTAGGTTTCCAACACATAAACTTTTAAAGGACCCATTTGAACTATAGCAGTAGCCACAGATTTGACCCCTATTTCCTGGTATTCACACCATGTGTAACACCCTCTCCTTGAACAAAGACTAGATTTAGAGGCTCACTGCTAACAAGTAGAGCACGGCAGAAGGGGTAGAATGTCTCTGCCAATATTGAATTATAAAAGGACTGTGGTTTCCACCTTGGGTGCTGGGTTTTACTCTCACCCTGACTTCCTGATTGCAGTCCTCCATTCTGTTCACAAAACAACTTTTCCCCACAATTAGCAAAAGAACTCAAAAATCTAATCACAAAGGCGATAAAACAGACTACTAAATTCTTAGGCCAACCCAGTCATGGAATCACTGTCACTTCCCTGTGCCTCTATTTCCCCATCACTGAAAGAAATATCTAGTAGGAAAACATGAGACAGAGTTTGCAATAGTGTCAGGGAGCTGGCAAGGAATACAGAAAACCACAAAATTCAGGAGAACCACTCAGATTTTCAAAATCAAAACTGAAAACCAAAATCTCTAAAGTATTTTTTTACCCAAACTTTAAAACTGGAATGTGGGTGTGAGCATTACTTTAAGGGCTTATAAATTGACACGTAGATCACCTGTCAGGGAGCCAAGATCAGAATGCTGGTTTTAATTACACCGAATATTTCACTTTCTTATGCAGAAGCATAATCAATTATCTTATTTAAAGGCATTACGATAATGTGTGTGTAAAATGGAGCCATTCCCTGTATTGCATTAGATTCTGCTAATTATAGGAGAATGTTTGGAGCTAAAATGTCAGCTTGTCATCCGGATGGCTTGTAATTCAGGATTTGCATTCATAGACGGGAAGGGAACTCTGACAAAAATTGTATTCAGTTTTAGCTCGTCTGGCCTCCACCTCACCGGCTCCAGCAGCAACGAGGGCACTGATCTGTGCTTTGCCCCTGCCCCTGTCTGCCACAGTGGGCTCTCATCCTCATCCCTTCCCCCAGAGAGCGAACAGGAGCAAGGGTGGAAGCAAGAGTGGGTTCAGCTGCACCAGCTTCAAAAATGAAAACGCTGGATTGCTCTTGAAAACCTACCCACCCTCCTCCTTCATTCTCTTCCTAGCAACAGAGATTCCAAAGTGGTTTTTAAAGAGATTAAGTTCCTAAGATATTTCTCAAGAATGTCAACAGATTTAATTCAATCCAACAGATATTTTGTGAGTGCCTACTGTGTGCAGCATGCTGGGAACTTGTGTAAAGGGCCCTTTTTTGGGAGGCGGGCTCTGGAGCAGACCTCCTGCACTGGCCTCTGAAATTTACTAGACATGAGCCCATGTACCCAGCTGACTTTGCAAGCCTCTTTCCTGGTCTATGAAATTGGGATGGTAGGGTCATTATAAGGATAAAAAGATAATGTCTGTGAGGTGCTTAGAAGGATCCTGATATCAATTAAACAGTCAAAAAACCTTCCCTGTCATTATAGTCATGATCACAACATACAACAATCCAGTGGGAGAAACAGGTACTTAACAAGTAAGAAGGAGCCCTATCCTCCCACAGGTCACACTAATGCCTACATTCACACACCTATTCACTTTATAGCAAGCTGTTTCATCTCCTGCCTATGTCCATTACTCTATTTTTCCAAAATTTCTATGAGGACTAGGGACATAGCTCAGTGGCTCAGTGCCTGCCTGGCAAGTGCGAGGTCCTGAGTTCGATTTCCGGTACCCACAAACAAAACAAATCCAAAAACACTGTGACAAAATACCTGGAAAAAACAAAGAAGGAAAAAAAGGAGAATAAAGATGTGTTATAAACATGGATCAATTCCTCATAATGCGTGTAATCAGTGTACTGCAAATATGTACTAACAAAACTTTTATGATTGTTCTCCTCCTCCCAAAAGAATAAGGACCTTCATGCCCAATGATGTGAGTGAATTTCCCTCTTTCAAGACTATGTCCCTCCTTGACAAAGGGAAGCAGGAATAACAGTTGCTTTGGACTGAAGAGAGTTTCTATGCAGTCTCCCTTCTCTGGATGAATTCACCTCTCTCCAGCCCATCTGCTCAAGTCTTCTCTACTGTTGGCATGCTCCTCATGAAGAACCTGGGCTGGGGTTCATCAGGAGCCCTTTCTGCAATAGCAAATCAAGGAAGAAAACAGCCTGCACAAGCTGGTGCGCATCAGGCGGCTGGGGCAGGAGGGTAGGGGAGCCTTCCCTCTCCACTGATTGGGCACCATTCCCAGGCCCACTCCAGGGCTGCTGGCTTATTGCCGAACCTCCTAACCTATTCTTTGTCCCCTCTCCAACCCTGCTCATGACCTAGGCCAGGTCCTTTGTATCTCAGAACTCCCTGAGCAAAGTTTTAAACTTTCATCTGACTGTCCGGTGTTCCCAGAAGTCTCCGCCCAGATCAGATTCCATGCCCACAAGCCTGGCCTCAGGACCAGTGATTCAGATGGACAGCACCATTCTTCCTGGCCCACCTGGACATGCTCTGTTTGCTCCTAGGAGTTCCCAGCATGGTCAGCCCAACTATGATCAACATAAAATGAGGTTCCTAAGACACTAGCCTTCCCCAAAGGTGGAGGTGAGACCAGCTTACTCCACCCTTTCTCCCCAGCTGCCACTGCCATCTTTCTTCTGCTGCTAGGTTTCCAGAAGACCTATGACAGCCAACCATCCTCTAGATCTCCCAAGGAGAGCAACCACGCAGCCCCTCTTTGTCTTCCCTGGTCTTTGCTCTGTTGGGGGTCCTGGTGTCTGAGAGTAGAACCATATTAGAGGCATCCCTTTCCCTGGAAGTTAAGCTTTTAATCTCCAGCTTCAAAATTTCTGTTTGGATTTATTTTAATCACTTGTTTGTTTTTCTCCTTTAAAAAGTATTATATGCCAAAAGAGTTGGGGAGGGGAGAGTATTGAATGTTCATTATAAAAAACTTGGAATATATAAAAGTAGAAAATAGAAGAAAAATCACTCATTTATTGCCAGCCAGGAGGATACTGCAGTTAGCATCTTCTTGTTGAACACTGGAAATGGATTTATTAAATTAATCGAATGTTGGGCTTACACCTGAAATAGGCTGCAGCTCAGAGCACTGTGGGTCCCCCCAGTGGCACTCCCCAAAGAACTTCCTGAGGGTCTAAGTCTCTGCAAAGTGAGCCCCACAGAATGGCTACTTGTACTATTACTTCAGCTATCTCCAAGCTACTTTCCAGAGGAATCCATCATGCCCACAGTCCTAGGTCCCTGGTGATCAGTCCTCAATGGTCCCTTGTTGCAGTGAGCCTCCAGCTCTGGGCTTGGCTGGCCCCTGTCCTGAGCTCTGTCCCACAAACCCAGCTGTGTTCCAGAGTCTTCTCATGCCCGACTCCTTAAAACTGCACTTGCTCATCTTCACCCTTCAGACTGGCTCCTCCTCCCCATTCCTTGGCAGCATTGTTTACTCACCCAAGTTGGCAACCTCCAAGTCATCTCTGACTCACCCTTCTTGCACATACCAGTCATTCATCATGTCCCACTGTTTTGTCTCTGAAATGTCTTGCACATCACTCTTCTCTTCTCATCCCTATCATCACCGTGGAATAACTCCACATCTTCCTAAGGACCTCACTCTCCTTTCCCAGCCCCATAGATGGCCATCTTTCCCAGTGAAGCCTTATTATAGCTTGGGCACCATCATGGGCACTTTCCATTGGTGCACCTCTCAACAGCAAGGTAATCATCACCATCTTGTGCAACATCTGAGAACCAAAGGCTCAGAAAAGCTGATTGTTTCAGTTATCTATTAGAAAGTAACAAAGCTCCCCCAAAAGTTTATACGTTGAAACAATATTATGTTTTATTGCTCACAGTCTGTGGGCTTATACTCTGGGAAATTCCTCTGAAGGTCTTAACTGAGGTCCCTCATATGGGGCTAGATAGAAGAGATGGCATAGCTCACAGGTCTGGTATCTGGTGTTGTCTCTAAACAGAGACAACTCCACATGGGTTTGTACCTTCTAGTAGGCTGCAAAGGCACCCAGAAGCAGTGTTGCAAGAGATGGAAAGAAACACTGCAAGGCCTCTTAAATTCTAAGCTCTAGAACTCACCTAATGACAACTGTACCATATTCTATTGGTCAAAGAAGCCGCCAGCCAGTCCAGTATAAAGAAGAAGGGCAAATGTTCTCTGCTTCTTAGTGAAAAGAATGGCAACATCTTGGTGCAACATGGTGAGGATACAGGGAGGCCTGATTCACTGGAGGCCATTATGATAGTGAGCTACTACACCAAGAAACTGGTCCACAATTGTCTACTCCACTTGACATTCACATGATATGAAACAAGGTCTTCTATTTCCAATGTTCTTCCAAGTTCACATTTGTTGCCAGATCTGTTTCCCACCAGGAGGAATCCAACAGTGGGTGGGCCGCCAAAAGCAGTCATGGTGACAACACTGGCCACTTGAGATGGGCTGCCTTTGGTGCTGGATGAAAGAGGTGATCAACTGGCCCTGTACCACCTCATCTTCCAGTAGCTCTGGCTGCAACAGCAACTGTCCATTCCACCTTCCCACTCATAGCATCCAGCTTGGCTCTAGCAAGCAGCATAATGTAAGTCTCAAGAACTCCTCCAGGTCCCCAGACTCCATTAAGAAGCTGATTAAAATTTGATGCTCCCATTTAACACCTATTAGCAAACACAGTGCCCTCTTGCTATGAGAAAGGACTTGGAAGACAGGATCTCCCCAGCTCCCAACAGCTCCTTCGTGCCAGGGTGGCAACCATTAGCTGGAAGAAAGATAGGCAGAGGTGGATGAGTGGAAAGGGAGAAAGATGCAGGGGCTGTATGTCACTTACAGTTACCAGCTCCTCCTGAGCACTAAGCAGGAATGAGCATTGTCCTTAAGTGCAAGTGTCCCACAGTGAACAGCAAGACCAGGTCACAGATGAGAAATTAGCATCCAAGAATCTACAGCCCGGAGGGACTGTAAGAATCTAACATCTTTCCCACTTCCCTCCCACTAGGCAAAGTGTAAACCGTCCAAGACCATAAGAAGATGCACCATGGGAATGAAAGTAATCAGGATATAAATGCTCTAAATTAAATGAATTGAATCTCTGTTCCCAAGGTCAGTTGTGGGAACTCTTCTCAAAAAAAAAAAAAAAAACACCCAATGGGAAGGAGATCTGAGAAACCTTGGCAGTACTTTATCTCTACCTTCCTATGTGGAATGATGGATGCAGGCACAGAGCATGCTGAATTTGGAGCAAAAGGGAAGAGATAAATGGGTAAATGTTGGCTGAGTCTTACTGTGGGCCAGCCCTTGACAAGAAGGGAACTTACACAGACTAGGAAATAGAATCCCTGTCCTCAAGGAGAGAGTAATTTCCACAGGTAAAGTAAATTCCATGGGGAGAATAACTTCCACAGGAAGAGTACTTTCCACAGGAGAGAGTAAAGCCACAGGCGCACATACCTACAGTTAAGGTACACTATGACATGTTGTTAGATTTCCATAAAACTAGGCTCAGCTCCCAAGCTTGTTTATTTCATGGGAAGTTTTATAAGAAGTTAACTGAATTGTACACTTCTGGTTAACATTTTAGTGAACAGAATGCCTTCCCACCAGGAGAAGGAACTCAAAAAGGGGCTCCCCCGAGGGCTGGGGATCTAGCTCAGCGGTCTAAGCGCCTGCCTGGCAAGCGCAAGGTCATGAGTTCAATCCCCGGTGCCGCAAAAAAAAAAAGGGGGGGGGCTCCCCCGGTGACCATGGAGCCCAATGGAAGCCATTAGGAGGAGCCTAGCATTTGATTTTGAGCCTGAGACTCTTCATCTGCAAAATGAGGATTCCTGTCAAACAGGGTCATTATGGAGATCAGGAGATAATGCATAAGAAAGCATACTGTAAATGGTTAGTAGCTATTCAGTCCTGGTCTGTGATTACTATGACAAGGGTTAAGAGAAGAACCTACCCTCTCCAGGTTAGGGAGTTTCTTGGAATCACTGAAACAATGTAGAAATTAAGATACTGTAAGGTTTTCCCTGTCTTTATTCCACATGAGACCCTCTCCCTGAGAAATAAAGTCTTTCCTGTCCCATCCTCATCTTTGATCCTCACTACATCCCATAATAGGTATTCTCACAGGAGAGCCATGACAGTTCTCTACTAGGGAATCCCTGTGAGTACCTTGCCCATGATTTGGACATTCCCCCCAACATGCTCACTTCACCCCCGTTAGAGTTCTGTGTGAATTGATGACTCCCATTACCACTGGTTCCACTATTGGCTTTTCATCCACCCAGCAGTCTTCTGCTTTGACTCAGTACCCTTGGATACCCTTGGAAGCACCACCTTTTCCCTTTGTGCCTAAAACAAGCATTTGGCTAACTCTCAGCACCCAGCTTCCAGTGGGTCACCTTCTAGTAGATCCAGTAGGAAGGGGGACCCCAATGCCTTGAGGAATGTGTCTCCCTACACTTCTTCGCAGAAGGAGCCCTGTGCTTCACTGAGAACCAGAATGGGGGTGGCACGAAATGGACTTGAAGAAGAAAACTGGAGTCCATTGGAGGGCAGGCCTTCCCTGTATACTGGGGCAAGCAACTGCATGCTGGTCACTTTTGAGCTGTAGAGGGACAGACTGGAATTAATGGTTTGGGCAATGCCATGACAGATGTTGGGAAAGTACCTTTTCTGGGATGACAATCTTGACTGCAATTAATGTCCCCTCCCACCTGACCACTGCAGTATTCTACCAGGCAGGCCCCAGGCTTCAGACACAAAAGGCATTCTGCTGTTGCTCAAATTCTAGGCCATGCTCTTGGTTCCTTGCTCTGGAGTCAAATCCAGACTCCCAACAGATGACCCTGTACCCTGCTTCTCTCTTACCTCTCCATCTTTGCTATCCAGTACAGCCTCCAGCTTGACCAAGTGCCCATAAAAATGCTGTCTCCCATGTTGGGCTCTTTTCACTCACAAGCTGCCCCCTACAGGCAGTCTGGTAAAAAGAGAATGAAGGATTAACTCACAGAGTTCCTCTTTGTCATCTACCACTGCGCAATCTGGGGCAAATCATTTAACCTTTCCAAGCCTAGGTTTTTTTCAATGAAGTGAGAGCCATAAATTGCCTTTGTAGGAGAAGGGTAAGATTGACTAAGATAATGTCTATAAAGCTCCTGGTTCAGTGACTGGAACATAGTGGGTCCTCAAAAAGTGGGAGGCCCTCCCCACCCTTAATCTGTCACATCATTAGGTAGCCACTAGCTGTCAGAGGAAGGATACGCAATAGGCTACCTCATCCAGACATAGCACTCCACTGGGAATATGAGATCAGAGATGACCTCCCCTCCTCTCTGCCCCCAGTGTCTTCTTGCTTCCCACTGTGACTCCCTCTGTTCAGGCTCACACTCATTAACTTTCCATTCTGTTCGGACAATCCTCTCCCTGGTGTTGTGACAGGAACCTTCCCCAAAGGAGTGTAGCCAGGTACCTCCCAAAGGAATGTGGTGGAGGCAGCCTTCTCAGAATTAAAAAAGATAACAAGGCTCACTTAGTTCCTAAATACATATTTGTTCCTAAATATGTTAGTTCTAGCATTGCTCTGTAACATAGATTGTACTCAATCAGTCTGTAGCATGTTAGTGTTACCATTTATGAGAGACAAAGACACAAAAATGGTATAAAAGGCAAAATCGTGCCACATTCAGGGCTCACACTTCTGAATATTAATCCACTGAGCCCCATCCCAGCACAAATAAATGCTACTTCCTAGAAAAAGCTTCAGTGTCTCACTTCTCTCTGCAAGAATCCTGCTACATTTCTCGGGGGCTCACTCAGAATTTAGAGAGGAGACTGCATTTCACCTCCTTTGTAGGTGGGGTGTGAACCTCAGAGTGCTGGGAGAGGCAAACTTGCCTGGTGCTAGTAGACCTTTTGTTTGATCCATAGGAAGATTGGTCCCTCCCAGGCCAGGGAGTTGTGCCAGGGAAAAACTCCAGATGCACAACAAAACTCAGTGAGGCTCAGGAACTAGGTTGGGGAGCACTATCCATAAGACTGGTAAGAACCTGGGTTCATTTTGGTAGACATGCCCCTAAGAGGCTATGATCACCTCCGAGAGGTTGAGTAGAGTCACTCAAGTAGTTCCACGAGGAAGGAAATCATAACTCTAAGGTGCTGGGCACCATAACTCTATGGTGGATGCTGGGCACCGAGTCAGAGTCACTGTATGACTGCATGTGAATGAGACAGGCAATGGAAAGATTCAGACTTGACCAAAAGGCCCGAAGGGAGGTAAGAAAGACTGCTATGACTAGGCAACTTCATGCATAAATCAAGGTAAGCTTTACCTTGTGTGGGAGACTGAGTATTACTTTGATGATCAGGTCATTCTGTCCCTGTCCCAGGACTGTCTTATGTGAGACCAACGACCTCAGGTGAAGTTAAGATGATGTCAGGTGAAACTGAAAGTCACCAAAGCCAAGATACCTCAGTGTATCCAGACACTGAGCCTCAGACTTTTGGACAAACAAAATGGGAAATAAATGTGCCTCCCAGTCTGGGCAGGTTAGGGAATCAAGGGGCTCAGGGAACACAACACCCTGATAGTCCCCTCAGACTGATGTTAAGGATTTAGGACAAAACCCATGGATTGAAAAAAAGTAAAAGAAAACTCAGATGATAAAATATTGTTGTTTCATTTGGCCACAAACACCCATCATTGCCCCATCCATCCTGTCCAAAGTCTGGATCAGATGATGACTGACTATATCAATTGTTGATTGAACTTGTTAATGATAAAGACTGGGGATAAATTACACCCTGTGTTGGTGACAAGGACCAATTGTCATCTTTCCCCTAAAAATTCAGAGGCTTAATAAGAAACAAAAGGATTTGCCCCCAGTACCCTCCTCCACATGGGATCCTCTGGAGTCCCTCACCCAGCCTGTAACCCCCAATACCCCAGACCAGCAGCTCCACCTCAATAGGACCCAGTGCCAGCTGAGGAGGACCTGGTCCCTTGCATGAGCTGCACAAGGGGAAAAAGGCTGACATTATTCTCAGTGCAAACAAAAATTAAGAAGGTGCCAAAAAGATGTCCAGAATCATCTGTTTCCCCAAGAACTAATGAGGGGACTTAATCTTTTCTTCCCTTGAGGGAAGCTCCCTTGGGTAAAGAAAAATAGGTTACAAATATTAGCTAATTGATAAATTTTTCTTTTGGCTTCCAATTTAAATTGGTATTTTTATTTAATTAATATACTTTACACATTTCTTATGGATTGCAAATTCTTAAACTACAATTACAGGGTTAACTAGCTCTTCTCTCTGCTTTCTGCTAAGAGTACTGATTCAAGGTTACATGGAAGTCTGTGGGCAGAGTCAGGTTTAGAATTATAACAATCTAAGACCAAGAGAGAGAAAAGAAAAAAAATTACATCAGTTAGAGGCACAACCTCAAGCTCAAGGGAAAAAAACAGTTTCTTCCAGATGAAAGGAAAATGTTATCTAAGTCCTTAATGAGAGAAGACCTAACTCATCTGGATCTAAAAGAAAGCAGGCAATTTACTCAGTCCCTGTACCAACAACCCAATGCCAGGTCCAGGAGTTCCTTGGGGGCCTCAGGATTATGTAGAATTTGAATAACTAACTTCTCAGTCTTGACAAAAACCCCTTTATGAAGCCACAAAGTAGGGAAAACAAGAACCTCTAGGGTGGGAACAAGTACAAGGAAAGGCCTTTGAAGAAATCAAATAGGCCCTCACCAAAGCACCGGACCAGGACCTTCCAGAGCACTGGACTAAGCCCTTCTTCTCATACGTCCACAGACATACTGGCATAGCAGTGGGTGTTTTAACCCAGATGTTGGAAAACCTCATCCAGAGCTGGTGGAATACCTCGCCAAACAATTTGACTCTGTTGCTCAGGCCTGCCCACCCAATGTGCAAGTGCTTACAGCTATGGCCCTCTTGGTGGCAGAGCCTGACAAACTGAGGGTGGGACAAAAACCAACTGTCCAAGTGCCACACTCAGTATTAACATTAATGGAGTGTAAGGGACAATACTGGCTAACCAATGTCTGGATGATTAGCTATCAGGGAAGGCTTTGTGAAAATTCATGCATTCACCTAGAAATAGTGCAGATCCTGAACCCAGCAACCCTACTGCTGTGCCAGCCAGATCATGACTGCACTGAGGTCATGGATGAGGTGTTCCCCAACCAACCAGGCTCAAGGGGCCAGCCCTTCAAGGATGCCAATGCTGATGGTAGCAGTTTTGTAAAAGAGGGAGAACACCTGGCAGGGTACTTCATGTAACCCTGAATTCCATCGTTGAGGCAAAGTCTCTGCCAAAAGGAATCTTGACACAGTTTATTGTGTTAACCTGTGCCCTCCAACTGGTGGCAGAGATACACATAAATATATATACAGACTCTAAGTATGTCTTCACACCCTCCATATACATGAGGCTCTATATAAAGAAAAGGGCCTAATAAACTCAGGAGAAAAAGACATAAAATACAGTAGAGAAATCTTTGAACTCCTAGACATAGTATAAGCCCCTAAAAGAGTGGCAGTCATGCACTGTCAGGGCCTCCAGAAGGGAGACACTGCAGCCACTTGGAGAAACCATAAAGCAGACCAGGAAGCAAAGTTCTCAGCTTCCATGGACAACAAAACCAACAGGTGTGGCTGTCATGCTGTTCCCTAGTCCATTAACAGAATGGCATCCTAATTACAACATGGGAGTACTTGGTTTAAGGCAGAGAATGTCAGCTACCTCCCAGGCGGCTGGTGAAAATGTGAAGATGACAGGGCTTCAATCCTTGGAGCACTAGTTCCAATTTTTGTTAAAAATTTTCATCAGGACGTAAGGGCTGGATGGCTTCTGAGATCACCATGAGTCAGCATTTCTACACCCCATGGCTCTCCAGCATAGCCCGAGTAGTGTGTGTACAATATAAAACATGTGCCTGCAGTAACCCACATCAAAGACCCAAGGCCACTCCTGGGGTGCACAGTATCAAGGCAGCCCCATTTGAAAATGTGGCCATGGAATTAATGAGTTTCCCTGAGTCTATGGCTACAAGTGTTTGTTAGTCTTCGTGTGTACTTCTTAGGCTGGGTAGAGGCCTTCCCCACTCACATGGTGAAGGCATCTGAGGTGGCCCAATTCCTTTTGAGAGAGAGCGTTCCCTATCTTGGAATCCCCATTACCACAGGATCAGACAATGGGCCAGCATTCATCACAGAGGTGGTTTAGCTGGTGGCCAAAAAGCTAAAGATTCCTTGGAGACTACATAGGGCATACAATGCCCAGAGCTCAGGGAAAGTGAAGCAAATGAACTGGACGCTAAGGCTACAGCTGAGCAAACTATGTCAGAAAACTACACTGGGACCAACTCTGGCCAAAAGCCCTACTGAGGATTAGATCTAGTCCCACTAAACAGATGGGGCTTTCCCCTCATGAAATTCTCTATGGGAGGCCCCCTCCTCTTATTAAGAGTGTAAGGGGGGCTTAAAAGAGTTTGGTAATCTCACCTTGAGGCAACAGGTACAGATATTAGGCTCAATCTTAGCCACTCTACTCTAATAGGTTAAGAAACGATTGCCCGTAAGTTTGACCACAGATGCTCACCCCTTTAAACCAAGGGATGCTGTGTGGTTAAAAAAAAAAACAGAATGTTTAACCTCTGAAACCCTTTTAGAGAGATCTATTCACTGTTTCCCTATCCAACCCCACTACAGTAAAGGTGGCCAAGACAGTCACCTGGAGTCAAACCAGTATCTCAGAATTGGGAGTGTGTTCCCAACCTGCCAGCACCGTGTACGCTGATGAAGAAGCCGACCTCAACCCCAGAGACATCGTCAGAAGAGGCAGCCCTGCTCTCCTGAGAGGGTGACTAGTCTCCGCACGGCAGAAGCCTGAGGATGCCACCAACTGGCAACATGAATGGACTGCATCCCTTTTTGCCATTGGCCTAACATGCACTGCCATCCTTTGTTCCTCACTGTACTTGGGTCTGTAGCCCTGATTTTTGCTATAGCCTTTTCTGAGGCCATACTGGCTGACAAAAGGTACCTGATAGCTCTCACCTTTCTCTTGTGGGTAAGGTGTTTTGCTGGTATTGGCTGTTTTTACCAGGGGCCCCACTGGTAGATCTGAGCTCCCCATCATGTGACCCACGTATTTGCATAACCAAGTCAACCCAGAGAGTTACTTGGACTTTACTCTACCACACTCACTTCTCATGCCAAGGAAAGATCCAAGAGACCTTGCATACATAACAAGACAGCCTACACTATCTGCCAACCAGGGAGTCAATACATTTGTTTTGACCCACAATACTCCCCCAGTAAATATTGCTTAGAAAGATTGCAAGAAGGGAGGGCCTTGGTCAGTTAGACACAAAGTACTAACCCAAGACATCCAGTGTCAGTACAATTTGATGTATGTGTCATTATAGGTACTGGCCCTGAGGCATTTGTCATACAAAAGAAATGGGTACTTGCCATAGAGGACCTAAGGACTCTTGATATACCATGTGAAGGCCTAGATTAGGAGCGAGAACACTGACTCAATGACAAGTACATGTGTGAGAAAAGCAGTTTATGCACCCATACTCCTGAATTTTTGTACCCCAACTAGAGCTATGTTTCATAGGTTACTTGGGAAATAGAGGCACCTATTCCTTCAGAAGGGAACTGCTACATCAGGTTGTCAATCAAAGGTCTGTATCCCTGCATATTTTACCATCATTGACCCAGAAGATTCCAGATGGCAATGGGACATCAAGTTATTATCTGGATCCATGGGTGAGGAAAAGGCTTAGTGACT
>RJWT010010057.1:0-24586 GCA_004365215.1 Cuniculus paca | reverse complement strand
AAAAGGAGACCTGGAGAGGAAGAGTAGAATTGTGGGTTCTCTAAGTGTTGTTGTTGTTTGGTGCTATGGGTTCTCCTGTTGCCGTGAGTCCTGGAGGAGTTTGTTGAGCTTCTTTCCTGATATGAACTTGGTTGTTCTTATTGTCAGAGGAACTTGTCGTTGCTGAGAATGGCTGCGGTTCACTTTGGAGGAGCTCTGGTCCCTACTTTGAGCATTGCTTCCTGGCTCCAGAGGGGAAGATGTGTGCTGTTCAATCTCCAAGAGAAGCTTGTCACACTGGCTTCCTGATATGAACTCAGCTGTTCTCATTGTCGGAGGAGCTTGGGACCTTGTTGCTGAGGATGGCTGTGGTACTTTTTGAGGGAGCCCTGGTCCTTATTTTGAGTGTCACTTCTTGGCTTCAGTACAGAACTCTCAGCCTGCTGGCACAAATCGTTCACCCTACTGGCCCAGACTTTCTAGCTTCCACTGCTGACCTTTGGGTCTTCCCAGTGCAGATCTGTGAAATAGACTTGCATGAGACATTGTTGTGGGCTCTAGGCCTCCAGTTAGACTCATGGGATGCATTGTCATGGGCTCTAGGTTTTCAGCTGAACTCATGCAGGTTATTGCCATGGGTTCAAGGCCCTTGGGTCAGTTTTCTAGGTCTTTAGTGTGTGGACAGATTTCTTGCACTTTCTTTGTATTTGACTCCTTGGGTGGCCATTATAAGTAGTACGATAAATCATGTGTCCTGTATGTAATTGTTTTCCTCACAACCCCTGACTTTATTCTATTCTATTCTATTCTATTCTATTCTATTCTATTCTATTCTATTCTGACTCTCTATGGTGCTGAGCCCTGGTTGTACCTGGATCATCTCACCTTGACGTCTAGTACCATTTACCTTTTAATTTAGCCCCATGGATTGTTTATTAGTCAGCTTTCCTATTGCTGGGACATGCCCAACATACACAACTTAATGGGAGGAATGGTTTATTTGGTTAGTGGTGTCAGAGGTTCCAGTCTACAGTTGGGTGGTTCCAAGTCATGGATCTGAGGTCAGGCAGAATATCATGGTAGAAGGGTATGGTGGAGGAAAGCTGCTCCTTTCATGGTGGCCAGGAAGCAGAGCACAGAGGAAGAGCACCAACAAGAGATACAACCTCCGAAGGCCCTCCCCCTTTACCCAGCTCTTTTATCTGGAACCTACCTCTGAATAGTATATTCAGCCATGAATGTCAGTGGAGTAATCCATGGATGAGAACAGTGCCCCCATAATCCAATCACCTTTTAATCAAGCCGAGATGACAACTGAAATTAACTGCACAGAGAGTGGGCACTTAGAGGATGGTGGTGACTGAGTTGCACTTGTTCTAAGATCACTGTTCTGTGGAAATATCTTCTAACTTACACAGGCTCACACACACACACACCCTTCTGTGACCTTATACCGGCAGGTTTTGACTATGAATGAATCATCACTGATGGAGATATTAATATCACATGTATGGCTCTTTATACTTTATAAAGAACCTTCTCATATTTTATGTCATTGAGCTTTCACGACAGCCTAGGGGAAGAAGGTGTTGTGCCTTTTTCTACAGCTGAAAACACAGGGGTTCAGAGAGGAGAGTGACACTCAGGCCTTGTCAGCAGACTTTCGAGAACCAGATATTCTCTGGCAACACACTCTGTCCAACTCTCTCACAACAGAAGGGCTGGCTTCATGTACCCCCCACTTGCTTTGCAGCGGAAGAAGCCTAGCTCTCAAAGCAGGGTGAATGAGTAAGGTTAGCTCTGATGGGTCTCGTCTGGCAGGGCCCAGGTGTCCTGTCTCCCAGGCCATTCAGATCTCACTTCCTTTCAGATAAATGTGGGATTGTTTTGTCATAAAAATACAAGTGTAGTTATAAAACATGTCTTTGTAGGGGAAAGAAGTTCCCAGGCCCAGGAATGTGTGTGTGTACATGTGAGACAAGCTAGGACAGGTGTTTCTCTCCCCCTGCCCCCCTCCCCCGCCCGAGGCCGGCCTGGCCAGGTGTGATCGCATGCAAACCTACGACATGAGGGGAGCCTGAAAGGCCAGCGGTATCTGATACCCTCCATATCAGGCTTAGAGCCATTTTCCAAAAGGCTTTGCATTCTCTGGGTCAAGAGCTCATATTTTCCCCCTCAAAAAACATGTGTATTTCAGCAGAAATTTAATCCCTGGGGTTCCAGCTCCTTCACACTTACATCAGTTAAAATGGCATTTCTGAAGGACATGTGATCCTGTGGAAGCCTCTGGGGACGTTGCTTAGTTTGGGCTCCTTCTCCTTTCTTGACCTGAAACAGAAAAAAGAGGAAGTCACATTTTGTTTTCCAAACTATCATGACTATAACAAAGTCTTCCCTTCGAATTGGCCTGGGTGGAATCTTTTCTCTCGTAGATTCTTCTGCTGCTCTGTCCGATTGCTTTGCATACTGGAAGCAGCTGCCAGTCTTGGGCTGTGGCTGTGACCCTGAATTCAAGCAGGCTGGCTCCTTGCTAGGGCTGGAAATCAGACAACATTTTCTTCTGGAAGAATCTGAGAGATTATCTTCCAGTACCCTGCTTACCCTTGTATAGATGAGGAAAGTGATGTCCAGATAGGAAAAGTCTTCCTAAAATCACCAGACAATACAGAGTTCATGTTTGGAGGACCTAAAGTGCCAGATATCCTTAATACTCTAGTTATTATTATATTTATCTATTCAAGAATTCATTAGTAACTCATTTTTATCCCTATTACACTGGAGAGGGAAACGAGGCTTCCAGGGATTAGACAGCTTGTATAAGGTCATAGTTTTGGTGGCAGGACGGAGATTAGAGCCCAAGCATCTGATGATGCCTGCATTCCTGGTCCTAACCACGTATGTTACACTGCTCCTGTAGGGCATGGGGGGTGGGGAGGCTGAGCAGGGACCCCAGACTCCCGACACATGTTCTGTAGTACTTTTTGTGACTTTGACCTTATGGGTATTTTTACACAATTTGTCTACCTTCTAAAACTCAGATTTTTTTTTTTTTGCCCAATTTGGGTGTTCTGGGAATTAACACTAGATGATATTGTTGACTTAACTCCCAATACAATTCTGATTTCCTTGCTACACCCATTTTTGCCCCTCCATGGTTTCTTTTATCTCTTGCTGGCACCAGCTTCTTACTCTCTTTTGAAAACAGTTTTGAAGAAAAGGTTGTGTATTGTGTATTTTCTAAGTCCATGTGAACTCATAGCAATCAGGACAACTTGTAGGGGTGTTTGTTTTATCTCTGATGATGGGGTTGAAAAGTCTTACGAGGAAAAAGCAAGGGGAGAGCAAGGAGATGACACTCACTGGTGTGGACTTTGTGTCAGATACTATGCTAGATTTGACACAGTTTGTCACCCTTCCCCACTCCAGTCTTTTTTTCACAGATCAGGAATCTATAATCTGGAGAGGTGAAATAACTTGCCGCAAGTCATCACACGGTGATGTCTGTTGATAGGATACTTTCTACTGCACTATCAGTGGGAAGGGGTGGGGAGTTTGGGGTGATAGCGGTAGATTGTGTGAGTGCATCTCTGTCCTTAAGTCAATTTTGAGAGGCTGACCTCTACCAGAGAATAAAGCACCTAAACACCAAAGGGAAGGAATTTTCTTAGCTTTACATGATCTTTTCTCACAATTTGGAAAGGGATCAAATTAACATATTCATGCCAAGATTCCACTGCATGTGAAATATTAGACCAAATGCTGAGGGAAAGCAGATATAAATCAACTGGCCTGTGTGTGGAAGGGGTCACACTAGGGATGCAATGCATGTATTCTGTACCCAGTAGGGCCTCTGTATCTCCAGACAGAAGCTTCCAAACAGCGAAAAGCTAGAACCCTCTCCCTATCAGAATGGAAGACCCAATCTAGCCAAGGTGTAGCCCATCTCTAGGCACATTAGTCTCATGTCCCATGTTTGACAGCATGTGTCTTTTCATTCTGTGCCATTAAGTTTTGTCCCATTGTCTTTATTTAAAGCAACATTGATTCTTTAAACACTATCACATAAAATGGGTTTGAGATGCAGAGAATGGATTCTGATGAATGTTTTATTTACTTATCTGTCATTCTTATCGGTGGCCTTCTCCCCTGTCTCTGGTTACCTTATTCACTTAGCCGACCAACGAACTGAGAATTAGATGAAGGATGGAAATAAACTGGCAGATTGCCTTGAGCTGGCAGACAAGGGTGCTTTCTTTCTGTGGTTTGATTTCACAAAAGGTTTTGTAGGCACTGGAAATTTTGTTACAAAGCAGAAGGTTGAATGAAGAGGTCAGTGTCCTTGGCTTCATGCTGCCAGCTTTTGATGCAGGGAACTCACTTCTACCTTGCATTGTTCCTTTCATGCACTTGGGAAAGTAAATTATTGTCATTATCATCTCACATTTTATTTGGGAATAATTTTAAACTTATAAAGACTCTGCCTCACTGGAGTTGTACAGCTCACGGCCTGGATGGCATCCTATAGCAGCTCAGGCTTGTGTACAAAATCACTCTGCATATAAGGGAAGCAATTTTCTATTAATTTACAATGCCCTTTACTGTGCTTTTCTTATTACAAAAGTATTTCATGCAGAAAATTTGAAAAGTACAGATAAGCAAAAATAAATACATAAAAACCACTTGAATCCTGTCACCCAAAGATATCCACTGATAACATTTATATTATCCTTTAGGCTTTTCAAATGCATATTTTATAAGCAATATCATAATGTTCACAGTAATTTCTGAATTGGTTTTTTTTCTCCTCAGCAATATATCAGGACATCTTTCCAAGTGGTAAAGATCTTTTACAATATACTTCATGATTGTGTACTGTATTGTCATATAGGTATCTCATAATTTAGGCATTTTAGGCATTTCCTTTTTAAAATACATTTAATTTAATCCAACATTTTATTCTATTAAATACTTTTCCCCTAAACATCTTTGTTGTTATATTATGAATGTGTGAGTTTTGAACATTCAAAATTAATTTTTTAGTGTCAACAATTCTAGGGGTACAAAGAAGTAAGAATTTCAATATTTGTAGCTCAACTGACCCCAAGAAGTTGGTATTAATGTGTACATAAGCCCATTGTGTCACATCTAAGAAGAGTAGTTGATAAATTATTTAAAAATTTTTGCCAATTTGATAAATTAAGATAGTGTTGTGTATACATTTCAGTATTCTTGATTATTACTGAAATTGAGTGGTTTTGGCATTTGTACAGTATTTCTGATTTCCTAACCCATAAATAGTTCTTTAGTTCAATTTTCTTATATTTGCACATCTAAGTATATAAGCCAAGGCCACTGGAGACACACTGGCTGGTATCCAGGACAAGTGCTAGTATTTTGCTCATGCCTAGAAAAGTCAGGGATTTAGCTCAGTGGCTCAAGCACTTGCCTGGTAAATGCAAGGTCATGCGTTCGATCCCCAGTACAGAAAAAAAAAAAGCCTAACCCGCAAACCGTATGAATATTAACTACTACTTGTCCAACAGTCTTCAGTCTCATTTTCTACACATGTGCGTTTGAAAACATTTGTGGTTGTGCTTACTATTTGCCCCATCAAAGTGACCCCCATTCCTTTTCACATCTACTTAGCACCAAAAGAGCTTTTGGGGGTGCAATGCAAGAAGGGCCATCTTGCCTGCTGGCTTTTGGGTGGACCCAGCTAATGGGGATGGTGAAAGGAAAGTAGACTGGAGCATGAGACTGCAGAGGGTAGCCGTGCTGGGTTTAATTCTCTGCTTAGTGGGAAACAGTGAAGGATCTTAGAGGAAGTAGTGAGACAATCCAAGACAAAAATGATCCATGAAGACAGTTAATTTATTGCCACTAGGTAGACTTGAGCAAGACTGGAGACAGAAAGACCAGGGAGGGTGACGTGATTGCAGTCATGAGGCTGAACTCCCAAGTGCTGGCTTTGAGAGACAAGAATAGCAAAACCAAGTTATGAGACATTTCCAAAGAAAATGGATGGGTCTTAAAATGAAGATTTTTTTTTTTTATAAAGGAGTTAAGTAGTAACACTGCAATCACAGAGCATTCCAGTCTAGCCTGCTGCACTTCCAGAGTGAGATCCTACATCAATCTTTGCAGAAGACTCTCCCTACCTGAGGCCCAATAAAAAATGCAGCCTCCTTCCTTGTTTCCTTACTAAAACCAAACAGTATTTCTGCATTCCCTCTTTTGTTTGTTTCCTGGGCTTTAGAATACTATAATTTTTAAAAAAATATTACACTTAAAATAATAATAGTTAATTTCATTGGGTGAATCTTTCCTTTTTTCTCCTGCTTTTTAAGCACTTATGTATTTCTCATTTAATAATTTCATTCCGGGCCAGCCTAAGTGCTACTGCATAATCAGTTGAAAACACAGATTGGGAGTCAGCCACAGCTGTGAATGAGCATGGGCATAGAGAGCAGAGTTGGGTCCCAGCAGCATGAGCAGCCATGTTTTTCCACATGCAGACTCTACAACCTCTTTACTCAATGGCTTTTGGGAAATTCTCCTTCTTCTAATCACTTTGCTTGAAAGTACGATTTGTCGATGTGGACTGATAACTCGTAACTGAACTGAATCAGTGTGGTGCTGGGTATGGATGGTCCATCTGAGGATTGTTGGCAACATAAAAGGGAGAACTGGAGAGGAAGAAGTGGTGTTGTTGGTTCTCCTGTTGCCATTGGTTATCCTGGAGGAGCTTGTTGAGCTTCTTTCCTGATATAAATTTGTCAGTTCTCATCATCAGAGGAGCTTGGGACCTTGTTGTTGCTGAGAATGGCTGCAATTCACTTTGGGGAGCACTGGTCTTTATCACTTCCTGGCTCCAGAGAGGAAGATGTATACTGTTCAGTCTCCAGCAGTAGCTCGTCCTGCTGGCTTCCCGATATGAACTTGATTGTTCTCATTGTCAGAGGAGCTCCAGACCTTGTTGTTACTGAGGATGGCTGTGGTACTTTTCAAGAGAGTTCTAGTCCTTACTTTGAGCGTCACTTCCTGGCTCCAGTGCAGATCCCTCAGGCTGCTGACACAGATCCTTCATCCAGCTGACACAGACTTTCTGGATTCCACCACTGACCTTTGGGCCTTCCCAGCACTGATCTGTGAAACAGACTTGCATGAGATATTGTCGTGGGCTCTAGGCCTGTAGTTGAACTCATAGGGGGCATTGTCATGGGCTCTACTTTTTCTTAGCATGTACAGAATATTCACATTGGAAGTGACTTTATATACTGTGTAATTTAATCTCTTCATTTTGCCCACAAGGAACCCAAAATCAGAATTGTATTCCTTTTAGTCTCCTCAAGCTAATATCTCTCTGTGAACCTGCCTCCATTCTTACCCAATCACTTTGAGGTTCCTGGCACAATGTGACAACCCTCATTATGAGCCCTGTGGCTCTGCACCAACCTGTTGCTTCTTCTCTGTGTTTAAATTGTCTATTTGCTTATACAAATTCTCTATTTGCTTTTCTTTCTGAGTGTGTTGATTTTGGTGAGAATGAGAACAAGGTGAGAGTTATGTTCAGAGCAAGTGATTTTTGCTCAGCAAGGTTCAATAGATGAAGGGGAGAATGAGGTATAACAATGACTTGTGGAACAGAAAAAGCAAGATTTCACTGGGGAAAGGTCACATTGTTCCCTCCAAGTAGCAGAGATTCTGCAGGATTCTTTTTCAACAGAAAATACCGGCAAAGCTGGAGCACTACCCACTTCATGATTTTAAATTTTCTTCTTCGTGAATTTCTTCGTTCTCTAAATTTTGTGTCATGAACGTCTCACTCTGATATCCAGGGAAATGTATTTTATATGTATGTATCTATCTTTATAGAAAGAGAGATTGTTGTCCTTGCTGCTTCTTTGTTACTTTGCTGCCTTCTGCTCACCACGAACCGTCTTTCCTTTGTCAAGTCACTCTGCCTTGGGACCAACAGATTATGAACTGAAATCTCTACAAAAGGTGAGCTAAATAAACCTTTCCTCCTTTAATATTGGATGTCTGGTATTTTATTTCAGCAATGAGAAAAAGTAACTAAGACACCAGACAGTACTTTTTGCCTCTTAATATTCCAACCGGACCAATATTTTGTGAAACATACTTTGGGAGCACTTCCTTTAAAGGAGTCCCACAGAAAGAGTTCTTGTGTCTATTCAGAGCTCTTGGGGCTCAGGGAATAGAAGTCTCTTTCCTCCTCTGTTGGAGTCCAGGTGAGCAGCAGATGAAGTAAGCAGATGGGACCGGCTTGAAGGAGGAAGGTAGTTCCAAAGCCCTGCGTGTTGGGACTGGAGGGGAGATGATTTCACAGGAGAACCTCAGACTTAGGGCCAGGTTCAGTGCATCTGGGAGGGCCTGGTCCCTGTTTTGAGCTGGGTCATGTCCTGAGTCACTGCCCAGGAGCCTGCTTGAAGCTGAATGTGTGTCTTGTCTTGGGGCATCATTCCCAGAAATTGAATTTTTCACTGCAGGGATGGCTCTAGTATTCTCTCTATGAACCCTTCCTCAGTTGCCCCGGTCTTCCCTGACTGCCAGGGTTATGGTGGAGTCACCAGTTTGTCATTCACAGTTGTTGGCTCATTTTTATGCCCTATAAGAGCACCTTGTCTCCTGTGTACGCCTGCGGACTCTTAGAAGACATGAACCACAATCGTCTTACTCCTCTGCTTCTCCTTTCCCTCTGCCCATTTGTCCTCATACCTCCTATGATGTTCAGCACAGAACACGTGCTTAGTAGCACCTGCTGTTGGAGCAGCTGCATTCTGAGTAGCACATCTTTCTTAGATGTCCACCTGTGACCTCAGAAAGCCATCAGTTAGCGTTAGTGCCTCATGTTAGAGAAGGACCAGTGTGCACGGCAAGCTTACACAACCTCTTGTCTACAAATCCACAACCCAACTCTATTTGGAGGCATCAGAGGTCCTTGGCTGCTCAGTTCAGTGTGACTTCGAGCATGTATTGAACATTCCCACACTTCCATCTGTCTTCTTTAGTGTGCATATGAGACAGACAGAGCAGGGCAGAGGAGGCAGGAAGAGTGGAAGAGTAAGGAGGTTGTGCAAAGATGCTAAAGACATAGTCTTGTCCTCTTAAGGTTTACATTGGATAAGAAGGACCAGGGCAAGAACTGGCTAATAGAATAGCTGCCAATCTTTGATTGTGCTCAGAAAGGTGGAGTGAATTCAATTACCTGTAAGTCATCTTATCTTTTTTCAAGAAAAATGAGTTTGTGTCTTTCCTGTTGCTCTCTGTGGTGCTTTCTTTCTCACCGATGCTGACTAGGCTGCCAGCC
The DNA here is from genome assembly GCA_004365215.1 of Cuniculus paca. NCBI lineage: Eukaryota > Metazoa > Chordata > Mammalia > Rodentia > Cuniculidae > Cuniculus > Cuniculus paca. Next base: position 15,276 of record RJWT010010057.1, on the reverse strand, counting down.
ACCCTGGGAAGGATTTCCCTCCCCTCTGCCCGGGAGCAGTGACTTGCAGGTTCAGCAGCTCTTTGGCAATTCCAGAGCACGCCCTGTACCTCCAGGCACAGTCCAGCAGATGGTGCAAAACCAATGAGACACTGTCTCTGAGGTCCGTCTAGCTTATCAACTCACAAGTAGACAGCTGAGGGGAAGACTTTTGAGAAGTTTCCAATTCAATTCAGCCAGAATGGTATGGAAACACATACTCAAGACAAGAATAGAAAATTTGCTGTAGCTTTCAGATTAAAAATGTGTGTGTATTTGCATGCCTGTGTATGAACTTATCTTACATGGAGGCAGAATGCAGGCACTTGCTATGTGTGTCTGTAAGAGTCTGGAAGATCTCCTATCCGTACCAGAACTCCCCTGGCTCAAGGTTATACCTCCATGCCACAAAACTGTAAAGGAATTAAAGTGTTAGGACCCTGGAAAGAAGTCATAATGATGTCTCATGTATGTTCAGAGCCATTCATGTTCTTTCCCATGTCATTTCATTAGAATGTCACACAGCCCCACGAAGCAGGTGATACTGCCATATTCGTTTAGATGAAGGAATAGAGGGTCAGTGACAGTAAGAGGTCCCTAGGTTTATATACCTGGCCAGAGCAGCTAGGTCAAGTGGAGATGGTCAAGGATTGAATCCCTTTCTATCTTTCATTACACTAGACTGAATTCTTTCCTTCAGTGATTAGAATCCAATCTCTAAAGCAGTAAATTGTGTGAGAGAATAGAGGAGTGGAGGGAGAGAGCTGAGTTCTCTATAGCAGCGGGAAAACGGGCACAACTAGGAAGATCCAGGGCCCAGACCCTGATGTGCTTCTCTATGTTTCTTGGAGCAGCTGTGCATGTTTGCTTGCATGTGTGTATATGCACATGTGTGTGAGAAGGAGAGAGAAATGCATGCAGAAGCGATAGCACACGCCTGAAATCCCAGCCCCCTGGAAGGCTGATGGAGGATGGCCAGTTCAAGCCCAGCTTTTGTAACTTAGCAATTTATCAAGGCCCTGTCCAAAAAGAAAAAAAAAAAAAAGCAAGCTGAGAATGTAGCTCAGCACCAAGGCCTTGGGTTCAATTGCTGGGAAGGAAGGAAGAAAGAAGGGAGGGAGGGAGGGAGGAAAAGAGCAGGTGAGAGAGGAAGGGAGGGACTTATACATACACATGCAATTAGAATGCTACCTTATATAGATGCCTTTAATCAATTTGGTTAACTTTTATAAATTTTGACTCCTGCAGTAGCAGCCAAATATGTTGGAACATCAAACTCCCAACAAGTGATAGAAAATAAACAGAGAGCCCTTTCCTGTTAACTCATGGATGTGCCTGTGCCCCATACGATGTAGTGCCAGGTCAGGGAGATGTGGCATTGGTGCCCTTATTTATTCAGCTCTCTGAGCTGCCCAAGTTCTCCTGGTGTCTGTGCAGCCTACCGCAACCCCACAGTTCTTCATGCTCTGCCTCTTTCCTTCTGCTGTCCTGGCCCATGAGGTCCTTCCGTATCATCTGGCTAAATACCTCAGCAAACGGTAAGGATCTCATGCATTGGACCTTCTGAGTGACCCAGGAGCCAAGGCTTTACTTCATTCAAAGCTTTAGACACAATTCCAAGCCAAACAAGTTGGAGGTGTCAGGCACTGAGGTTGACCGGGTTTTCAGAGTTCCCCCAGAAATGTCACAGTCCACCACTGCACACCGGGCATCTGTGCAACTAGCAGGCAGCAAGAGCCTTTGCAGTGGCTTTTCTGGGACGCGGCTGCATATGCAGATCACTCATGTTCATTTCTTCTTTTTCATTTTAGTGATTCTGGTCTGTTTGAGGTCCCTAAAACCCCCTGCACAGATTATTGCAAAGATATCTTTATTGATCATTTTATCACTAACCTCCTTCCACTTTCATCCTAGATATGACTGTCAGAACAATTTTTATAAAACCCAGGCTGGATCATTTAACTTTTCTGCTTGAAAATCTTAAATGCCTCTTTAATTGGTCATTTTAATTTTAACTTTAATTTACTTTCATTTTTTGAGACAGGGTCTCATTATATAGTTCAGGCTGACCTTGAACTTCTGGTGATCCTCCTGCCTCAGCCTCCTTAGTGCTGGGATTACAAGTGTGTGCTACCGTGCCTGGCTCTTATTGTTCACTATTAAGCAATTGTTTTATTGAAAATATAATTTGTGTCATAAACTTCATCCATTTCAATGGTCCAATTTAATGGATTTTAGAGTAATCATCACTACTATGCACTGAATTATGTTCCCCCATTCATATGTTAATTCCCCATCTCTAATATCTGAGGACGTGACTGTATTTGGAGACAGCCTCTTGCAGGGGTAATTAAGATGTAGTGAAGTCATGTGTATGTGCCTATTATAATATGTTTGGTGTTCTTCAAGGAGGTGTTGGACCTGGCCAACATACAGACTGAGTGACAACCATGTGCAAATGAAAACACAAAGAATGCGGCTGAGCAGGGTGTGGTGGCACACACACATGCACTTAAGAAGCCAAAGCAAGAGAATTGCTGTGAGTTCCAGGCCAGCCTAGGCTCCATAGACCTTCTTTCAAAACAAAACAAACAAAACAGAACAAAAATGCAGCTGTCTGCCAGCCACAGAGACTTGTAGACACCTTGATCTCAGACATCTAGCTTCCAGAAATGTGTGTGAACAAATGTCTGTTGTTTATGACACTCAGAGTGTTGCACTTTATTACGGCAGCCTGAGCAAAGTAATAAAACGACAATCTAAGTTCAGAACATAGTCATCGTTCCATCACTTCATTTCTCTCCATCTCCCCCAGGCACTGTTTAACCACAAATCCATTTTCTTTTCTATAGATTGGTCTAGTCTGAATGTTTTGTTGAAGTGAAAATGTGTCATATGTGGTCTTTTGTGACAGGCTTCTTTCACTTAGTGTGCTGTTTGCAGATTAATCAACATTGTGGTATGTGTCTATAATTCTTTTCATTGTTAAATGAAATTCCATTGTATGGCGTACCACATTCTACTTATCTACTTAGCAGCTGACAAAATTTGGGTCATTTCTTGTCATGAATAATTTTTTTGTACTAAGGATCAGACCCAGGGCCTCACCTATGCTAGGCAATTTCTCTACCACTGAGCGACATTTTCAGCTTCCAACAAATCTTGCACCATTCTCATATGCAAAGTGGAGTGTCTGTGTGTGTGTGTGGGTGTGTGTAGACATTTTCATTTTTCTTGGGTAAATGCTGAGGAGTAGAATTTCTGAGTCATGTGGTAACTACCATACTACTTTGACTAATCTCTTTGTCTTCTTAACAGTCATGGTGAGGACTCCAGTTTCTCCACACTCTTGACAGTACTGGCCATGTTCTGTGTTTTTGATGATTGTTATCCTGGTCAATGTGAAATGATAAGTCTCATGATTTTGAGTTGGATTTATCTAATGGGTAATTTTTGTTCTGTTGTGAATATTTTTTTCATGAGGTTGTAGGCCATTTTTATATCTTATATCTTTGGAGGATGTCTATTCAAACATTTTACTCATTTTCTGATGGCTTGTTATTTATGTTGGGTAATTAGAGTTTATTACATATTTTGGATCTCTTATCAGATGCATAACTTACAAAATATTTACTTTATTCTGTAGGTTGTCATCTTACTTTCATGATCTTATCTTTTCCTCCATAAAAGCTTTTAGTTTTGATAAAGTCAAATACATCTGTTTTTCTTTCATTGCTTGTATCTATCTTCTAAGAAACAAATGCCTCATGAAAGATCCCTAAAACTTATTCTGATACTATATTCTAAGAATTTTATGGCTGTAGTTCATACATTTAGGTTGATGGCCCATTCTGAATTCATTTTTATATATGTGTGGTGTTAGGTAAAGAGTTCAACCTTTGCCTTTAAATAATCAGTTATGCTAGTATATTTGTTGAAAAGGCTTTTTCCCTATTGAAGCATTTTGGTATTCTTGAAAATAAACCAACCACAAATACAAAATTACATTTCTGGATCCTCAAATCTATTCTAATGGTCTGTAATTTTCCTTCATGCTAGTGATACACTGTTTTGATCGCTGTAGGTTAAAAGTACATTTCAAAATAAAGAAGGATGAATTCTCCAACTTTTTCCTATTTTAAGATGGTGTCTTGGTTACTTTTCTGTCATTGCTGAGACAAAATACTTGATGCCCAAAATGAAGGAAGGAAAGGTTTATTTAGTTCACAGTTCATGGAGGTTTCAGTCCACACTCAGCTGGTTCCAAGGCAGGATGGCATGGCTAAGGGGCAACCATTCATGGCAGCTGCAAGCAACAAGAGCAAAAAGAGCAAAAGAGGGGGAGCACAGAGAAAAGACTCTATCTGTACCTTGTATTGTATGTGGGCCACACCCACATGGGTGTAGCACTCACACCCATAATCCCAGCATTGGGCCATGAGTCATTCACAAATTCTAGAAGCCTGCCCCCATGACTGCATGAGGCATGGGAGAAATCCAGACCCAAACCATAACATTCTGCTCCTTGCCCCCCAAAGACTCATGCACATCCTTTATGCAAAAGACATTTAGTCCATCTCTGAGAGTTGCCAAAATTCTAACAGTTTCAACATTGCTGAAAGGTCCAAGTCCAAAGTCCCCTCTGAGATCTGAGACACACTCTTAGCTGTGAGCCCCTGTACACCTGAAAAGATAGTTAAACACTTTCAACATTCAATGGCACAGGATAAAAATTTCCATTCCAAAAGGTACAAACAGGGAGATACAAAGGATTGGGACCAAACCAAGTCCAAAATCCAGCAGGGTAAACATTAAGTCCTGTAGTTCCATGTTGAACATCCGAAGCAAATTGTGGCAAACTGTGAGCTCCAAAATGCTTGTGCGGCTCTGTTCCTATAGCACTTCTGGTGGCTGCAGCTCCCATGGCTTCTCTCTCGGTCTGGCTTTGCTCCTTCCTGCAGGGTTCCTCAGATGATCCACACTCCTGGCTTTTCCAAACTTCTGAGGTCTCCACTGCACCTTTGGCTTCACACTCACAGCTTCACACAATGCCCTCTCAGGGGCACACTGCCTGGAGTCTCAGGCCTTCTGAAATTGGGGTGGAAGCCTTTTCAATTTCAGAACTCATGCATTCTGCATGTGCCTAAAACCAGCACCATGTGCATGCTGCCAAGACTTGCTGCCAGCTGGAGCAGTAGCCAGGTTTTTCTCTCTCTTGGCTGTAGGGGTTGAGTGCCTGGATTACTGGGCACTCTGAGCCTGATTGTGAGGAACAAATTCTCTATGCCACTGCTATTCTGGAACCTGCTGCAGTTGCTGCCATTTTGGAATGTGGCACTCTGTGGTTTTCTCCTCAAAGCAAAGTCTTTCACTTCTGCAGTTTTGAGGCTTGCCATGATGTCCCCCATGCCATCTTTTCTATTCTTCTGTTTCTTCTCAGCAATAAAGATCTCCTCAGCTCTGTCTTTGCAGTCCACAGCTTTCTGGAGGTTTTTTTTTCCTGGTCAAATTCACATTTCAAATCACCCTGCTGGGCTCTTTGCTCTTGATTTGCAACATAAATCTGGCTAAAAGCCCCTGACAATAACCATGCCACCACCTTAACATTCAACTGCCTTGAAATTTCTTCTACCATATTAATTAGTCTCATGCCTTAATCTCAGACTCAGGCAAAGTCTCTGGACATGAGCAAATGCAGACAAACTTTCTGCCAAGCCATAACACACATCATCTGGAGTCCAACAACCAATGTAGTCCTTCTTCCCAGCAGAAACCTCCCAATCCTGGTCTTTACTGGTTTTCTGGTCTTCTGAGCTCTGACCAGAATCTCCCCTACAGAACAGCCTAAGCTGTTCCAGTGTTACTCTTTCAGGTGACATCTCCAAACCTTTCCAAACTCTTCTCACGAGCCATTTCCAAAGGCTGTTGAACCACATAGTCAGGTATAGTCAGGGAAATGACCCCACTCCACTGGTACCAAATTCTGTCTTGGTTACATTTCTCTTGTTGGTGAGACAAAATACCCAATGCCCAAAATGTTTATTTAGCTCAGAATTTATGGAGGTTTCGGTGCACACTCAGCTGGTTCCAAGGCAGGGTGGCATGGCTAAAGGGTAACCATTCATGGCAGCTGCAAGCAACAAGAGCAAAAAGAGCAAAAGAGAAGGAGCATGGAGAGAAGACTCTTTCTGTCCCTTATATTGCATGTAGGCCATGCCCATAATCCCAGCATTGGACCATGAGTTTCTCACAAACTCTAGAAATCTGCCTCCATGACTGAGGCATTGGGGGGATATGCAGACTCAAACGATAACAGAGAGTTTTGCTTCTTCTGGCTTCCATCATTTCCATATGAATTTTAGGATTAGTTGTCAAATTCTGCAAAGAAGTCAATTGCAATTTTGATAGAACTGTTTTGAGTTGGTATAGCAGTTGGGAGTACTGCCATTCTAACATAGTAGATCTTCTGATCCATAAATGTGGAATTTCTTTCCATTTATTTAGATATTCTTTAATTTCTTTCAGCAATATTTTATGGTTTTAAATTCTTTCATTTGTTTATTTTTATTACTTAACTTTCTTTTCAATGAACTAAGAGAGAATAGTAGTAAAAATAAAATGAATTAGCATATATGTTAAATTCATTTTAATTCATTTTTGTTGATTTATTTTAAATTTTAATTTCCTAATTCTCTTGTATATAGAATTCTTTTTATGTATGTAGGCTTTCATTTTTAAATCACTTATTGTTAGTTTATAGACATATAATTAATTTTTTGTGTGTTGATCTTCACATCCTACGAATTTGATGAACTTGTTGATTTCAATAGCTTTTAGTGTATTCCTCAGGATTTTCAGTGTACAAGTTCATCACATTTGTGAACAGAAATAATTTTACTTAATTCTTTTCAATTTGGATACTTTTAATTTACTAGTCACTTTGTCCAGAGCCTCTAGTGCAATGTGGAATAAAACTAGTGAGCAGACATCCTTGTTTAATTCTTAGTCTTGGAGGGCAATTCTTAGTCTTTTGTCATTAATGATTACATTAGCTATGAATTTTGCATAGATGTCCTTTATTAGTTCAAGAGTTCTGTTCTATTTGTAGTTTATTGAATGTTTTTAATCATTAACAATTCACAGATTGTATTAAGTACTTTTTACATGTTCATTGAGGTAGTGATATAGCTTCGTCCTTTATTCTACTACTGTCATATGCCACATTGACTGACTTTCAGAAATCAACCTTGAGAAAGTGTTATTAGAGACCAGGAGGGGAATAAGGAGGAAGTAGAGGGGGACAAAAGGAGGGTAGGAGGATGATGCATAACAGTATGTTATATATATGTATAGAATGTAACAATGAAACCTGATATTTTGCAAAATTCGTCTGCAATAATACAAATGAGTATGTTGGAACTCATTTTCAGACTAGACCATTCCTTGCAGAAACTCCACTTGGTCATAGTGGATAACATTTGTTATATATTGCTGTATTTTATTTGCTGGTATGCATTCATGTTCATAAGTAATATTGGTTTTTAGGGCTTTTTTCTTCTGTAATTTCTTTTGTTTGGTGTCAGCGTATTACTGGCCTCTTAGAATGGCTTGGGAAATTTTCCTTTCTCTTCTTTTTTTTCTGAATGAGCTTGGAAGATTGATGTTCATTCTCTTTAAAATGTCCTATAGGATTTACCAATGAAACTATCCAAATTTGGACTTTTCTGTATGAGAAATCATTAAATTACTGATTTAGTCATCAATCTTCTATTTCCATTCAAACTTTTCTTTTTTTTTTATTTTAAAGAAAATAGGACAAAACAAAACAAAACAGAATGAAAAAAGCAAAAGAAAACAGAATAGAGTCAAACATAATATAGCATTTTAAAGCAGAACACTGCAAGCTATACAGGTTTTCAAAACATAACAACAGGAGATTAACAATGGTTACCCTAGTGTCTCTTGCTTTCTTCAAAATGGTTGTTCTTACATTTACAGACAATAAACTCAAACAAAATTCAAACTTTTCTATTTCTTCTTGAGACTTTCTGTAATGTATCCTTTAAGAAATTTTCCATTTCATGTAAGTTTGTTACTGTGCAATTTTATGTTTACAGGGCCTGTAGTAATGTACTCTCATTCCTGATTTTAACTATTAAGTTTTCTTTTTTTCTTTTTCAGTCTAACTAAAGGCTTGGCAGGCTTGTTTATACTTTCAATGAGCAAACTTTTTGTCTTGTTGATTTGTCTTCTATTTTGCTTTTCTATTGTCTACTTCATTGTTTCCACTCATTTTTATTTCCTCTCTTTTTACTTTGGGCTTAGTTTGTTCCTATTTTCTAGACTCCAAAGTTAGGCTATTAATTTGAGGTTTTTCTTTTTAAAAATATGTAGTCTCTTAAAACCATAAATGTTCTTCTAAGCACTGCACTAGTCACATTTCATAAAGTTTGATGTGTTGAACTTTCATTTTCATTTGCCTCAAAGTATTTTATTTCTCTTGTGAAATTTTCTTTGATCCATTGGCTATTTAGGAATATGTCATTTAATATCTACATATTTGTACATTTGTCAAATTTTCTGTTATTGATTTCAAATTTCATTCCATTATAGTAAAAAACATACTTTGCATTATTTCAATCTGTTTAAATTATTGTGTAATGTTGTGTATAGTCTATCAAATGGTCTAGTCTGAAAAATATTCCACATGTGCTTAAGAAGCATATGTAGTTTGCTGTTGTTGAGTAGAATGTTCTAGAGTTGTATTTTAAGTATAAAACCACTAGAACTCTTAATACTACTGGTCCACTAAATAGTTGTACAGAGGAAATTCAGAATAGGTAGCTGGATGTTGGAATGACTGAGTTTCCCATTTAAAAAGAGAATTAGGAGGAGCATGGAAAGAGGCCAAAACATTCTTTTAAATTACTTTTAAAAGGAAAACAAAGAGCTCTCTTTAATAGCAGTGTGAGAAAATTCTACCTGCATATCGGAAGCATGTGCTATGCCCGGCCTGTTTTCTTCTTTAAATTCTCCCCACTGCGACTTCTCTGCACAATCTCTTCCATGCCCTCCGAAGTTCTTTGGTCTTCCAGCTGCAGTGCCTCCTGCTGAGAAGCTGCTACCACCACCACCAGGACAGCTCTGTGGGGGGCTTTTCCATCATGATTTTCATTGGTCATCATCTTCCTGCCAACCCCACATCTCAGCCTGTGTCTTCACCTCCTGGGTTCTGGTATTGGGCCCTCTGCTGATATTTTTCTAGGGTTCTTCTGTTTCTGTCCTAGGTGTCTCTGCCTTTATCTCCTCCAAAGAGAGCAGGACTCTGTCCTCCCCTTTGTCAAAGAAAGTAAATTCTTTGAGCTCTCTCCCCACAATCCTCCCCTTAACAAGAACAACCCATGTGATCTTGGTTCATGAGCATGAGTTCCCTTAGTTAGCTTTTTATTCAGTGCTTCCTGGAGCTCAGATAACAGAATTTCCTTGGATCAAGGATAAGTTTCATTTCCACGGTATTAGGCTTTCACTCTGTTCTCTCTCCCACTGAGAGGTGGCGTAATGAATAACCTGACCCTCTATGCAGAAGTGCTGGGAACCCCACTCCCCTTTCAGTTCCCTGGCTTCTCAGTGGGGGACTGCAATGGGCCTCATTCTCTAGGGGGAATTTCTCTGTAACATACAAGCATGTGCCCTTTTTCTTTCTCCTCTCCTGCTCCTTTTGTCCCAGTAGTCTTGCCTGTCCTTAGGAGAAAGGCTGTCCCTCCTCCAGTGAGTTTGCCTTATGTCTACAGCCCCAGCCCTCTAGGTGCCAACAGTTGCTGGAAGTCACACTGAATGGCTTCTCTCATCATGAGTATTCTAGATTCTCAGCATCAACACCGAGCGTATGTATGTTGAAAAAGCTTATGTGTAGCTCCTATTGTACAGAGCAAGTCGGATGCAGTTCCAAAAAATCAATCCAATCATTTCAGATGACACCTTGAGCATTACAGACAAATGCTTCTGTTAACATGTGGGTCACTTGAGTCAATGGCGCTCCGAAAATGTAGTGTTAGGGCTGCAGGAGGTTGCAGACTTCACTTTTTCTTTTCCTCCACAAAGACATTTGTTGCCTTACACATGATAATCTGTATACTTCAGAAACCCATTACAGGAAAAAGGAGAGAAAGGAAAGGCACAGATATTGATAGGATTAAAGGGCACCTTCATATTTGGGAAATGAGTCTTTCTTTCTTTCTTTCTTTCTTCTTTCTTTCTTCTTTCTTTCTTTCTTTCTTTCTTTCTTTCTTTCTTTCTTTCTTTCTTTCTTTCTTTCTTTCTCTTGCTTTGCCTTCTGCTTCTGCTTCTCCTCCTCCTTCTCCCTCCTTCTCTCCCTTCTTCTCCTCCCTAACATTTTCCCTTCCCTTTCCCCTTTCCCTTTCTCTTTCCATTCTTTCTCCTTCCTGGGAATTGAACCCAGGGCCTTCATGCTGAACTAGATCTCTGGTCTTTTTTATACTTTTAAAAAATTTTTTGAGACAGGGTCTTATTAAATTTCTGAATTGCCCAGGCCTGACTTCAACTTGTGATCTTTCAGTACCTCAGCCTCCCAGAGTTCTGGGATTACAAGAATATACCACCAAGCCTGACTTCATTATTTTTAAATGAAGACAAAATTCAAGAAAACGAAATGATAGTAGAAGAGGGACCAAATATGATAGGGTTTGGGAAAACATTTTTAATGGCATAAGGCTGTATGAAAGAATCTAAGGAAATATTTGACCTGTTTGATCATGAGGGAAAGAGGTGTTTTTTTTTTTTTTGTAAACCTGAAATAATAGCATCTTCTTTTTTTTTTTTTTTTTTTTTGTACTGGGGATCAAATTCACAACCTCACACTTACCAGGCAAGCACTTGAGCCCCTGAGCTAAATCCCTGGCCCTAGCATCTTTTTTTTATTTTGAACTTTTTAAAAGAAGGAATAGCACATTCTCACATTTAGAAAAAGCCTCTGATTGGAAAGAGGCAGAACACTTCTGATTGAGGTTCAGCTTATTACACATAAATGTTTAGGTCTGAGACTTTTAGGTATTTTATGTCACTAAACATTCAAAACATAATAATCTTGCAAAATAGTTGTTATTGCATTTTACAGATGAGCCAACTGAAGGTCAAGTCAATTAGTGATTTTCCCAGAGTCAAAGTAGAGAGTCAGGTGACATCCCACTGAATGTTCTAGAGTTGCTGCAAAAGCAGCATGAATACTCAGACTCAACAGAAGCCAGAGGAAAAGGCCGACCATGAAGAAGTCCTTCTCCGGAAAAGGGAGCACCTGGAAGCAGGCACTTGGAATGTGGCCCTGGAGAAAGCACTGTCCTTCTCCAAGGACAGTGTGGGGCAGCAGGGTCTTGGAGGGCACCAGCTCCAAGCCTCAGTACCTGAAGATCCTCAGGCAGATGCCAGGCCACCAGGAGGAGGGCATAAGGCTCTAGTCCCACAGGTGGCAGCACTCATCACTGTTGGAAATGTGGTACAACGTGCAGAACCCATGAGCTCAATCTTGTACATCGCCATGCATCTCTTCAGCGTCTGTGCAGAAGATGTGAGTTTTTCATCATGGCGGACAATAAAGACACAGCAAACTGTGAACACTTGAGTGACCTGTACTTTGAGGGCATGCATGGTGCTCAATGCAGCCTGGGGTGATGTGGCTGTGTCAACACTTGGCTACAGCACAATTGGCATGTAGGGGCCATGCCTCTCTTCTGGCTTTCCTTGTAGTCACCTCAGGAGGAACACACCCGCCTGTCTGGTCCTGCTATCCACACAGAAATATTCTCAGTATCCTGAACCAAACGTTTTGTTTATGCTTTGTTTATGACTCTGTCTGCAGTCTGCAAGAGTGAAAACCATTTATTTCAGAATGAGAAACTGCTATGGAAAACAGCTGTCTTAGGGAACACAGGCTCAGTATTTCAGGTTGGAGTGAAAAGAATGGGAGTCTAGGGCCTCTGGGGAGCAGTTATGGGAAGCACCAAGAATAGACGGTAGTGGTGGTGGTTGTTTTTGAAAAAACCTCTGCTGGCCCAGGAGACCAAGGTGCCAAGTCTGCTTTCATACTTACTGGGTGGTGTCAGAGAGGAGGCTGCTACTTAGTGGCTCCATCCCGTCACATGTAATGGGAAGACAGAAGGTGGCGCTGCAAGTGGCACAAGGGAGAAATGGACACACAGGGAAGCTGGTGGATCACCACTTGGTGGTGAATTCCCTTCCTGATCTTCTATCAGGCTGGTGGCTGGTTGACCACATAGCCTGATTACTATAATAGCACAGATGCTTCATTTTTGCCTTGTCATCGTTCACCTTGATGAGGAAAGAAGGACTCATGGCTTCCTGCTACGTTTTCCAGGCCACTGAATTCTACGTAGTACACTGGCTCAATTGGCACAACTGCACACTTAGAAAATAAGGTCACTCTTGAGGTGGTAAAAGTGGGGTTATGAACTTCTGGACCATCAGCATGGTCGTATCTCGGATCAGAGTCACCCACATTTCCTTCTTTGGATAATATGAAGAAAAGGAATCCAGTAAGGGAGGAAGAAGACTGTTCAAGTGCACATTCCCTTAAGACAGGCAGAGAGCATTTCATTTGGGAGACAGAAGGACCCTTTTATCTCCTGTGATATTCATCAGTGTTGTGCTTGCTGAGAGGAAGCGTAATTGACCTTTGAGTTAGAAACAGGTCTAGCTGTTACAGGTGAGCTGTCGGACTTCACCTTTGTCTGAGCAAGAGTTCACCAGCAAAAGCAGGACTGATGTCAGAATTTCACACTGGAGGGGACTTGGGCAGTAAGCTGGTTTCAAGTAGAGTTTGAAGCAGGGCAGGGCACATTGGTAGGCCAGGGGTTTGTCAAGTGTGGTACGATTCATTGGGGTGGCTTGAGGATTGTGTTTCTGATTGGGGGGCTGGCACTAGGTCTTGCCAATGATGTGGTGATGCCAACTCTTCAGTGGCAATGAATGGAGCAGCCAGGGCTATTGCTTGTTGAGGCATAGTGGACATCCGCTGAGCAGGGAGGAAATTCGACGTCCGGTCTTAACTCTGCTAACCACGTCACATTCTCTTCTCTTTAGACGGAGGTTACTGATGCTTAACATGAGGAATAGAGTCCTGATAAATACCGTTGCATGGAAATACAAGGTGAGAAATTCATGTAATTTAAACTTTTCTGGCAGCTCTCTTTATAAAATTTAAAAAAGTAAAATTACAGCATTCTATTTGATTCTACACATTATCTTTTCATTAAGCAATTGACTTAAAATTATGAAAGGAATTCAGGTTGGATGTCCCTTATTTGAAATGTTTCAGATTTCTTTTTGCTTTTGGAATATCTACATAGAAGTAATGAGCTACTGGGGATGTTCATGTTCAAATCTAAACATGAAATTCATTCTCATTTCATATGTACCATACACAGAGGTAATTTTATGTAATATTTTGAGCACACCCCTGTGTGTTAACTGAGATCTGTCACACGTGCTCAAGTGTGGAATCTTCCATTTGCGGTGTCATGCTGGTACTCTCAAAGTTTTTGATTTTGGAGATTTTCAGATTCAGAGTGTTCAACCTGTGTTTTTCAGTTTTTCTTGAACTAACTCTGGTCTGATGTGCAGTTTACACTGTGGTACATCTCAACTCACTGGCATGGCGCATTAAGGGCTCACTGCCTTCATGTCTCTGCTGTATTGGACAGAGCAGCACAGATGCTGTTTAAAGGCCATGACGAGCCTTGTTAAGACTGCTTTGCCATTCACTTAGTCATCTTGCTTCTGGGTCCTCAAGGCTCAAGGTCCTGTGTGTCAAGCTGAGCACCGAGAAAGAAATAATTTGTGGATAGCCCCTCCTGGCCCAGAGAGGCTATCATCCTCCCAGGAACCAAGTAATTAACTCCTCTTCTTACCTTGGGAAATTGCTTTGAGATCCCGTGTGAAAGGAGATGATGACTACAAATGCAAAGTAATTAGTCCGTGAGCACTTCTTCTTACATAAGCACGCACGTAAGTGCAGGCTGTGATGCCTGTTCCTGCCCAGAGCCTCAGGAAGACTAATTAACTCTCTCCTGTAAAGTGCTTCAAGATGCTCCAGATGAAAGGGGGCCGATGGGAGCCAAACATCCTCCGGAGCAACCTCTGATTGCGCTGTTCTGGGCTGCACCATTACTGACGTCACTCTTTGCACTTAGCAGCTCTTCTGCCCAGGGAAAGATGTAGTGGGAATGTCCAGGCCCCACCAGGTGACTCATTAAAAAAACAAAAGGAGATCCCAGACTTATGCTCCATGGCCCTTGCTTGGTCATAGATTCTAAGAAACCAGATCCCATTTCCCCCAAATTGCACTCTTACTGGCTAATTGAGCTCTCTTCTCCTTGCCGAAGTCACTTAGTGTAGTGGATGAGTCAGAAGACGAGCTGCTTTGAATGCAGCATCTCTTTTTCTTTATTATACTGAATTAGTCTTTAGGACAAAATGTGAAGAAACTGGATCTTTTCTTTAGTACACACGTACTTTCTCTTTCCAAAGCCATAGGGTCCTGGCTATATTAGTCAAGGTTCTCCAGAGAGAAAGAGCCAATAATTTCTTTGACTTACAAAGGTTCTATTGATAGTTTTTGTACTTTATTCAGGTGAAAAAGTGATATGCATTCAGTAGAAACGATTTGCTTGTTGGATTTTGATATTTTCCTGATCAGGCTTAGTAATATGTGCCCCAATGCTCTCTTCAAGACTGGGCAGTGCCAGCAAGCCACAGTTTCTGGTCAGCCCTGAATGAACACTTTGCAGTGCACAGTGTTGCTAAACTATGAGGTTTGATAAGTTAGGTATATTAAATGTTTGTTCAGTTTGTCATATTTTTGACTCATGATGGATTTATTGGCATGTAATACTATTAAAAGTCAGGGCATATATATGTATATATGTATATATACATATACATATATATATATATATATATATATATATAAAATCATGTGATTATGAAGGTTGCAAGTTGAATAACTAGGAAGGAATGGGGGCAAAGGAGGTAATATTGTGTAAATCTCAGTTTGATTCCAAAGCACAGAGAACCAGGCATGCTATGGTCTGAGGGCAGGAGAAGATGGATACCCAGCTTGAACAGAGAGAATGAATTCACCCTTCTTCAATCCTCTTTTTTTTATTTCTGTCATCAGTGGACTGGGATTGAATGATGGACACCCATATTGGGGAGTTTTTATTTTTT
>RJWT010010056.1:6527-24665 GCA_004365215.1 Cuniculus paca | reverse complement strand
AGGAAAAGTACCTTCACAGCAGGTTGCAGAAAGCAGAGAGAGAGATCAAGGGAGGAAGGATGGAGATAGACCCTTCTAGGCCATGGTCCCAGTGACCTACCTCATTGTCAGGCTCCTCCTCCCAACATCATATTTAGCTATAAATTAGTGGGCTAATCCACTGACGAATATCATGCTCCCATGATCAAGTCACCTCTCCATGCCCTATCTAACGAGTGCGTAAGTCTTTGGGGTCATCTGGATATAGACCATAGCAGAAAGCTATTTTAAGATTTATGCTAACGTAACAGTAATGTGGAGAGGTTATTTTTATGCTAAGCATTATTCTAAGTGTTTTACATGTGTTAACTCATTTACCTGAATTAACTCATTCTATTTAGTGAAATGTGATAGTTAATCTTCACTGTCAACTTGTTTAGCCAAAGGGTCTCCTAGGGTCTTAGTAAAGCATGCATTTGGTTATGAATAGGTAGAAGAAGACGTTGGAGACATGACCTTAAAGACAATATTTGATCTCTGGCCCCTTTCTCTCATGTCTTTCCCCTGCTCTTTGGTTACCAGATGCCACCTGTTGAGCAGCATTTCTCTGCCATTCTCTTCCACCATAATGTTTCTGAATTGGAACCAGCCTACCGTGGACTAAAACACCTGAAGTCATGAGCTGAAATAAATCTTTCCTCCTTTAAACTGCAGATATCAAGCATTTTGTCCAGGCAATGGAAAGCTGATCAAATTCAGAAGCATTCTCATGGTTTCTGAAATTACTTGGAGAAAATAAATCACTTTAACTTCAGGTAAAGTTACTACCAATGCTAAGCCTCCTCAAATGCTAGAGGAATCTAGGACTGCCCAATATCTCCTGTTAAAACCTACTGCTAAAATCTATATCATTTTCTAAAAAAAATAAGAGGCAATTTTTTATTTTGTGGTACATTTTGGTATTCTTACATAAACATGATTGTAATGCAACCAAAATAACACAACGGAAATAGCCATGAAATTTTTCTAACTAAGTCATTAATAGAAAATTTATATGTAGTAGCTGAAAAAAAATCTAATCTGAAATTACAAACAAAAATTTTTAAAGTAGGGCCGGGGATATAGCTCAGCGGCACAAGTGCCTGCCTGGCAAGAGCAAGGTCCTGACTTTGATTCCTGGTACAAAAAAGAAAAAAATTTAAACCACCATCATATGTCAAATAGCTATAGTACTTTAACTATAGATCATATATTTTACTATGGAAAGCATCCAATCATACATAGGCTGATAATACAGCATTGGCTGTTATCACAATACCCCTGATCGTCTCATTCACTGCAGAGCTCAAGTAATGTATTCAAGTAGAAGAAAACATTCCCTAGCCTCACAGTGAATTATAGTAGGAATCATAGGATGGTGTTCTAAACAGACTTTACAAAATGTTAACCACCCCTCCCCCGGTCCTCTATTTTGGCCCTTTAGCCATTTTCCTCATCCTTCCTACTACCTGGCTGGAATGCAGATATAAGGCATGCTAACTAGAGTCTGTCGTTGTGACAAAGTACTTGAAATAAATCAACTTAAAGGAGTAAAGGTTTATTTTGGTTCATAGCTTCAGATGTTTCAGTCCCTTGTTGTTTGAAACTGTTGCTTTGGGCAGAACATCATGGTAGGGAACACATGGTGGAAAAAAGCTGCTCACCCTCTAGTGGCCAGGAAACAAAAACAAAGAGATGAACAGGCTGCGGTTCAAAGACATGCCCTCAATGACCTAACTTCTTCTGCAAGGCTCCACATCTTAAAGGTTCTGTAGCCTCCCAATAGCTTCATAAACTGGCTGCCAAGTCTTTAGCTTTGGGGAATCACATCAGATCCAAACCATAGCATGAAGCCTGGACTTCCAATAGTCAATTTTAGCTATAAAGTGACACTCAGCATTGAAACCATGGACTAAAGACAACAGAGTTGCAACTGAGAGCAGGTGTCTGAACGCAGACTAGAAATACTATTTCCAACCTGACCTGCTACTTCTGTTGTTTTGTATAAATTCTATCTTGTTTGTATCTATTTAATTTGTATTTTTCTCTTTTGATGCTGAACTTAATCCTATTTGATATACCTTCCTCTTACTTTGAGCTTGAAATTATAGATAAATATGTCATGTATACCATATACTCAGAGTTCTAGTAGTGGTTCCTGGATTATTTTACATAGTCCAACATTCATCAAGACATTTAGCACTGAAAATATTTTCCACATGCATACCTTCTTTTAAAACCCAAATAACCTGAGGCACTATAAAATCAAATAAAATTATCCCATTTTGTAGATGATTAAATAGTTTTAGATGTTAAATGACTTGCTCAAGTAGAAATCTTTGATGTCATCTTTAGGTTTTGAAACTCAGATCTCATCTTTCTATTCCACCACACTGCATTACCTAAGAGGTGTAAATCCCTTCGATAATATGTTTCTTAGCCATGTTTTCAGCCTATATCAAGTAAAGGCATTGACTCATTCATCATATGAACAACTTCAATCCAATAAGAAAATGGTTCTTTTATAATTCCATGGTGATGAGCCAGTGAGAACCACAACAGTATGAAAGTAATTCACTAGGTGTTCCAAAGCCTTTACCAAATGCATTTTATAAGACCTCAGGAACATTTATCTGACTCAGTGATACAAAGGAAGTCAGAGACACAACACGAACGGATGGAATCGTCAAATGAAAGGGAAAAAGGAAATAAGGTCTGCAGCCTATTGCAAATTGTAGATAATATGTGGAGAAGAGTTTACTTTAATACTAAATAACAATGAGATTTTACTGTATATTGTTTGTATAAGTAACCACATGGTAGTTTATGCTTCCTATTTTTTATGTTTGCTTTCTCCATATAAACAAACTCTGACAAACACTTTGAAGCATGAACTATGTAGTTTTACAAGAGTCAGTCACATTTTCATCTATATGTTGATAGGAGGGAAATGATTTTCACAGTCTGTTACATAAGAAAAAGGCAGAGTTAGCCCTGGATTGAAACTTATAAAAACAACAATAGTATAGATGATGTAAGTAGCTTGGTCACTTTTTTTCTTGCTTAAGTAGAAATCAGTAATTTTAGAAATTAAGAATCATATAAAACAAAAAAACTATACCTAATATAAAAATATGTTTCAGTGATCTTAAAGAAAATACAAAGAATCTAGTATATTAAGCTACAAAGTGATTGGACTGGGACATCAAAAAAGACATATGATTGAGTTCTCATTTAATCACCAACAAACTGTGGTCTCTGACAAACTATATAACCTCTCTAAGAATTGCTTTCCTCATCTCTCTAATGAGAATACTAAAAATGCCTCAAAAATTCACTGAAAGTGGTCATGGAACTAATGTATGGCAAGAAAGAAGTGGGGTAAATGTACAACAAGCATCATTATTGTTTTCCAGACATATCATAAGTAGACTTTTCCTTTCAAATGTCTGTCTTCTTGTACACCTCTTAAATCAATAAGACTACAATTTATGCAAAGATATTCCCAAATAAGTTTACTATAAGCAATTTTTCTGTGAATATTTGTGCATAAATACATGTAGAAGTGTGCCTAAAACACCTTGATCAAAACCAGTGTACTTTATTTTTATTTTAGAGAATTTTATTTGGAAGAGATGTGTCCCTTTGGAGAACATAATGGACAAAACTCAACCAAATTCTCTCTCTGATATGTATGCATTATCTGAAGCAAGGGGTTTCTTACCTGATCTTCTGCTTCTGTTTCTGCTTCTGCTTCTGATTCTCCTTCTCCTTCTCCTTCTCCTTCTCCTTCTTCTTCTTCCTCTTCTTCTTCCTCTTCCTCTTCCTCTTCTTCCTTCTCCTTCTTCTCCTTCTCCTTCACCAGGAATTGACCTCATGCTGCACTGCTGAGCTATATCCTTGGCCCCGAACTATCATATTTTGAAATACAGAAAGATTCCATACATATTGTAGTTTAGATGTAAAATGTGGCCCAAAAGTCTCTTGTGTTCAGAAGTGGGACCTGGTTGGAACTGGCAGATCATTGAGGGGTGACCTAGAAGAGAGTTCTTGTCCCCAACTGCTCCTCTCTTTCTCTTTCTCTTTTTCTCTCTCTCTCTCACTCTCTCTTTCTCTCTCTCTGCTTCCTGGCCACCATGAAGTAAACAGCTCTCCTCTGCCAGAAACAATGCCATTTTTTCCTTGGAATTGCTCAATCATAGATTGAACCCACTGAAACAATGAACCTCTCTCCCCCTTTAAGTTGCAGGTTTTGGGCATTTAGTCTCAGCGATGGCAAAGTGACTAATGAAGTACAAAAATATCGTTCAGATAAAGAAGAATGAATTCAAATTCTAAATACTAAGGAAAGAAATTTCATTGATCTTGATTTCAACAGGACCAGGAAACATCAGATTTGAGATGAGCAAATACAACAGGTATTCTTCCAGTCTTTGGCTACCAAATGTTGGAAATAGATGTGCACTGAGGACAGCAGGCACAAGATAATGTATAATGGCATCTAATTTGCCTTTTAACCCATTGTGTGATTTTCATAAGGTTGTAATGATATTTCTTGGGATCATCAAGATTCCTCAATTATAAATGATACCTTATATATTCTATCAAATTCTAATCTCCTGGTATTCAAGTTATTTCCTGGATCTTGCCAGAAGTTTAGCACTGTAAGTCTCCACTCCTTAATACCTCACTATATGGTGCCTTTGCAATAAAGACAATGATGGGTATATTTCCCAGAAGTGCCTCATCATAAAAGGACTCCACATTGCATGTTATATTTTAACCAATGGCCCTGAAAGCAATAATATTTATATAAAAACAAAAACAAACATTAAAAACTCATCAATTTAGAATACATGTTTTCTAAGTATGAGGCATTTTGGGAAAAACAAAAGTCTACCTATGAAAGAAAACCTTACTGTAGAATTTAGTAATACAAATAGAAGGCTTAGGGAAATATTTAAGAGAATATTTTACATTTAAACCTTCAGAAAGATAGGAAAATGATGAACATTTTGAAATCTATTCATTAAGATCTTTTTAAAGAATTTTTTAAATGATTTGAATTGGCATTATCTCATATCTTAAAATACTAAATGTTCATGTCTTTCAAACTATTATATAATGAGTGTTTTTCATCAGGGTAACCTAAACTGATGAAATTTTACAATTTTTAAAAAGAAACAGAACTAAAATTTGCATGATTGATTAAATATTAAATTTCACATATTTGGAAGAATTGTGACTTTTGAAATATGTATTTATATACACACCTGCATATACATACTCAAATACACGTATACATATATATAGAGAGAGGCACATATTCACACATGCTGCTAATTTCATTCACTGGATAAACTAAAAAATAAATTAAGATCACAGAATCTCTTGAAAAGTTGAATGCCAATTTCAAAAATATTTTTCTTGCCAAAAAAACAGATGAAAGTTTCAGCTAGAATAAACATATATTGTAATAAATAAAATTTTATAAAAAAATTTGGCAAGTATCCGTAAAATATGTGTGGAAAGGTAAATTCAATCACCTTTTCAGAAAAACACAGAGAGGAACAAATGCATACTATAGATACAAAGTCTTGGAATCCAGAACTCCATTTGAAGAGGAGGAAGGGATCATAAATCCCATAGAACCTTTTACATATATTTTGATGTTTTCCTTTTGTGCACAGTATTGATGAGTGTATCATGTGCTCATTGAGAAACCAGCCCTCAGTAATTGTCAGGGATCTTCATTCTGAGTGCAGACTCTACTGGAAATTAATTGCTTCGGTGCAATCTGAACCACATCATAAATGTCATGTAGAAGTTGCAGGGAGTGAGGAGGCAGTGACAGCTCAATCCGCACTGTTTCATTTAAAGGTGGGTAAAACACACTGCGACAGAAGTGCTCTTCATCAATAATTTAGTCCGCAGTGTAAAGCCAAGCCGTGCCAAAGATGCCAGGGGAGCCGCTGCCTCCCTGGTTTTAATGACACCAGCAGGGAGGGGTTGAGGGGCCAGCTCAAATCAACATTCACTGCACATCTGGGCATGTCGGCAGATGAAGATATCAAGGACTGAGCTGACAGGACAAAGGGTTGAAAAAAGAAGTGTAACCTAGAAAACCTTTACTTTGAATTCTTTGTATAAATTCAAGGGAGATGACAGTTCCTAAGGTCATCTTATATAATAAAGCTTCAGTGATCTACATGCAGAATTTTAACCCTTTCCAACATGTAATCAGAGGATGGAAGTTTAGTTTCTAACATTCACCTTGCAACTCTAAAATATTCTCATTTGTATCCCCCCCCCATCTTCCCAGTAAGACTCTTTGAATGAGCCAATCCCTAACAGAAACTGCTTGATTTCATCTCGGGAACCCTAATTATGGCTCCTCAGAAGACCCACTATAGTGAGAGGTCAGTCCTAGTTCCTCTTAACCTTTGGGAGTTTAATATCTTGGCTATTTCACAATGTGCTTGCTTGAAACTCAAAATTTAGTTTGGGAGCTCCCATTGTAATATAAAAGAAATAATGTAAAATGGCACAGCCATTTCTTCCTTATTGTACTTTGTTTTAAAAATAATAAAAATAAAGGGAAGAGATATACATGTTTTCAATACCTAAAAAGTGCTGTTTCCAAGATTCTAATACAAAAGTTTGGGTAAAATTCGAAAAACTAGAATTATATGAATTACAGGAGTGGCAATTTTGTCCTAATCTTCAGAGGACACCATGCATTCCCAGGTTGTACTATTCTTGGAACCCCAGAGACCAAATTCAATTATCTCATCCTATGTTTTGTGTATTTGGAGGACATCGTACCCTCACCAAGGGCTGATTAGATTGTTACACTAAGGAGATTCAGTCCTCATTGACAGAGATGTATGGAGTTCCCATTTCTCCCCAAAGGTTTTTACAGTAAAACCTGGAGTTAGTAACATTATTAATGCTAATCAGAGTGAAAAGTTTAAAATAATTTAGCTACAGTAATGAAGAATAAGAGACAATCAGTAGAGGAAATTTATATAAAAAAAGCACTAGATGAGTATGAAATGAATTTCAAATTTTGTTATGATAATACATACCCTTTTTAAAGTGACTATCATACAGATGACTCTATCCAAAATCCAGAATGGGTGAGAAAGGAGTAGCCATATCAGTTTCAGAGTGTAAAGGGAAAGCATATGGTAAGAAGCTAATAAATTCAAATCCCCATGAATTTCTAGGCATGACCAGCTCATCTTAAAGCCTGGGTATGTAACACTATTTAAAGTACATTTTTAAATGCCTTATATGAGTCAATGCATCTAATGACAGTTATAAGATTCAGGAACTGACACAAGAAATTTAAATCATTACTATAGATCACATCATCTTAGCAGATCCCTCCTATCTAAATAGCTGGTATCTAGGAAAGGTTATAGATTTCATCATTAATTCTGTCAGTTTTTTTTCAATAAATTCAAATAGAAGACTATAAAAATATCTCTAAACTGGACAGGTAAAAATTTTATAGGATTTATTTGGAAGGTTGAGCCAGCACAACTTGACCTACCTCTTGAGATGGGTTTTCCTGGTCAAGAGACAATGTACATTCTTGTGAAAGGTCTTACCAGAAAAAAGGATGACTTGGCATCAAATTCTCATGCAAATTATGTAATAAAGAGTCTGTAATTATTGTTAGCTCAATAGTTGTCAAAGTAGGAGCTTTATGAAAGTACCTATAAAATATGTCATATAAAGGCTGACAAAATGGACAGAATTAATCAATGAAAGTCCGGTATTTTTGTTAGACTTACTTCACCATTTTTAACTTCTTCATTGTATTGATATGATTAAGGTATGAAAATGACTTAAAACTCATTTTAAAAATACCATTCTCATTTACCAGGAAGATATGTGTATTAGAAAGTATAAAGTTAAACCACAGGAGTCTTGGTGGTGTAGCTCAGTGGTAGAGTGCTTCTCTGACACTTGTGAGGTCCAGAGTTCAGTCACCACTACTACAAAGATATTTTCTAAAAAGTGGAATCCCATGAAGTCACCAATACTCAACTGACTGTCTTTTAAGTACAAAAATGTAGTTTCATATGGGTCGATCTAATAATTCTTCACTTTTTGACAGTTGACTTAAAAACTCTGATAAGAAATTTAAATAGTTGTTAAAATCATCAATTTAACACATTTAAATTTTTGAAGTCCTACTATTATTAATCAGTGCTGTTGTCCTAGACAACACAACCAACAATAAGAATGTTTACTTCTTAGGGACAAATTGAAAGAGATTAGGAAATGAGATTAATGCTAGAATATTTGGAGTTCTATTTGGATGACAATTAATAGAAAATAGGCTAATAGTATCTTTGAAATTATTATCATTTACAGAAAATAAAATTTGAGTGATAATTTTTCTAATTCTATCTCCTTAGTGTCTATAAAAACAATATGATGAAGCTAACTCATGTTGAAAACTACCATGACTTGCTAATGGCAAGACAGATCCAGGGAGAAGGTATTTCATATGGGTTGTATAAACCAAAAATAAAAATGACAGGTGACATCAATTTCAAATTAATGTCCATTTTACAAACCAAAGACACTCAACTTCCTCTCCATAGTCACATGTCTAAGTCCCCTGAACTCCAGATGGAAACAAACGTACATTGTAATTATCCCTGGATTGTTGTAGCCTTAAATGGGACTGAAAGATAATCATGGCAAGTGTCAGATCCAAAGGATGGCTGCTTTTAAAAAATCCATTAAGCAATATTATTCAATTTAAATGCTAGTGCTATCAGAACGTCTTTGGTAATGTAGCTGCCAGTTGTGTTCTCTTGATTTGCAAGTTTTTTTAAGGGCTTGAAGAACATGAAATGTTTAAAGCACCTTATAAGAAAACTACTAATATCTTTCTGACTTTGAATATTCTCTTTTTCACTATAAAATGGAAAGACACCATAACATATTAGAATGAAGTAGATTATACAGTTGGCATGCTGTCCAATTATACAGGTGCCAAGATTAAAACTAAGAAACACCAGTAGTCAATAGCACAAGGCCTAGGTGATAGGCAATACAACATCCATTTGAAATTTTGCAAATAAAGCAGAATATTAAGCCTTTTTCAGAGGTAGACAAAGTATCTCAGAGGCATAGATTTCTGAAAGAGAATTCATATTGACAATAAGAAAGACACGATCATTGTAACAGCTAGTTATTTTTCAGATCCTGTATAGGTGTCCCATCTAAATGTTGCCCAAGATACATGACTGTTTATTACAGATGGTGGCAGCAGATATCTGTTTAATTAAATCTTTTATTTACAATATGATAAAGCATGTCAAAATGCAGCAATAGCATAGCATTTTGAAAGAAAAATCTTCCAGATATTTTTAGCCAATGAATTGAAAGTTCCAAAATAATAATTACTGAAGCAAAAAAGGATGAAGTAAACAACTTCATTCTATGAAATTAATTTCTTTCTTCATTTAAGCTCAGCTTCCATGTAGAAATACAAAACTCATCCAACAGAAACTTGCCTACCAAGTCTGTTAATGATAAGTAACTGCTCTATTCCCACCAGGCATCCAACCTACAAGCAAGCAGGTTCAATTGTCATGAAGTTAAGTACTTCCCACACAAGAGAATCATTCATCTTGACATCATTCATTGCCATCTTCTTCTATGCCCATAGTATGAAAGAGCCATAAATATTCATTGTTACAAGAGCAGAGGTGGAGGACTTTTCCTTGGAAGTGCAATTTGAAGACGGTAAACATTTAAAGTCTCAGTTATGTTGACCAGTGTGTGAGACTGAACTTGGAAAAAAAAGAAGGAACCCTGGAGATCTGCAGAAAGGTCAGAGAGGGCATGATATGGGTAAGGGGTGGAGATTCTTTGAGAGAAGCCAGGTAAGCAATATTTCAAAAAGGCTTTTGCAAATTCACTTGGGCTTGCACAATATGTTTCTTGAAGGAGTTTGAAGCCCAATATATAAAAAGCTGACTATTTATATATTTGATTCCTTAAAAGCAATTAGGAATACAAAGCAGATGGTCCAGCATTGTAGATTTCCCTTTTCATATTGCTTAAACACTAGAGATCAATAAGTCTAATATAAACAGATGATTTCCATAGCAGGGTTTATAATTAGCTGGCACTGAATGTGTCCAAACTCTAAAATAATTAGCAGAAGCATGTGGCACACCATTAAAACCTTGTGGCTTGTCTGCATTTACATTTATAATTATTAAAGTTAATTATGATGCTTGTGGTGTGGTTCCAAGCTCCTTTACAACTTAGATTAAATATTTTTTTTAAATCCCATAACTTCCTTTCTAACCTTCCTTGAATCCCTGGAAAATAGTGAAATCAGACCAAATTAGGAATGCAAAACTACAACTTTTTGCTCCAAAGAATAAAAACTGACTTTATCATAAAACATAGGTTCTTCTTAGAGAGTTGGCAGTTTTTTCAACTGATAACAACATTAAAATCTTGAATTTGAATTTATTCTCGGTGATATGGATAAGCAAGAATAACAATGCATACAAGTTTTTGAAGTGAAAGCTATCATTTTGAGAAGTAAACAAATGGTAGCATAGTACCAAAGTAGTTTTTTCAATTTACTATATAATTATAGAGAATTAAAAATATTGTACTTACATAATGTTATTTATTCAAGGTCTAAAGATATTCTATATTATTTTAGGCTGTAGTTAACATTTCACAAGACGGGTAACAAGTAGTTCATCCTTATTTCTAAAGTTAATACCCGGAAAAGAGTATTTCGTAAAGCCCTACCTTGTTTTAGGAGCCACGGAGACAATAAGAAGTGAAACACAGACCCTGCTTCCCAGCAGAACGATGAGAGCATCAGTCCTACCAACAGTCACACTAACCACGAGAGCACATTTCTATAAAATTTGCATCAAGAAGTAAGATGACATCTGTTTGTCCATCTTGTCATCGGATGTCATCTATCGTCACTGCAACAACTGGCCAGCATTCTTAATGGAACGCTCACTAAATCTGATTAAGCGTATGAACATTTGTACTCTGTATTTTACCTAATGCACCAGGCCAAGTTTAAGGGCATAATCCATAACATATTTATAAGTCATTAAGTAGGAAAAGAAACATTAAGTACCTTATTTTCCACATCTGTTCTCAAATATTTCTTACCATTAAATTATCCATGCTCATAAAGGTACGAAATGTGTTTTCTTTATAAAATAACCTATTGACTTACCATAGTTTAGAGTGGTTTATTAATCTTTTATCTGGTGGCTTTTCTTTGCTGGAATTTTACATACAAACCTGTCTTCAGTTATTCTTTTTATAGATAATTTCAATTGTATTTTACATGAGTCTTGCCCTTCTCAAAACTGTAAGACACTTCTGTAAGATATCTAACTTCTAACTTCATTTTTTTCCATAGCAAAGATATTTTTACATGGAAATGACCACATTTTTCATCATGAAGAAAAATCTTTTGTTCTATCACTTCTCCTGATGCATCATTTAGAGGTTAAAAAAAATTAAAATATATTTTATTAAGCTATTAATATTAGAATGAAATGCATTTATGTTAATTTCATGACTAATGAAATATGTAGAAACATAAAGATATTGTCATTTTAATGTTCCAGATTTAAAAAGGAAATGATACAATATCAGCTGAGTGATCTTTAAATTACTTATTATTTTAATAAAACTATTAAATAATTATGTCTAATAAAACCATATGGTCATTACTGACTAAGAGAGGAATAGAAGACAAAGAAAGAAAATGGAATAAGCTGTATCACGGCGAGAAAAGTCTTAATGTTGGCAAGGGAAAAAAGAAACACAGAAAAAGGTATACATAAAAAGGGTCAAGGAAAAGGTTAACACTATAGCCTGGCCTGGTGGTGCACCTTATAATTCCAGGACTCTGGGAGGCTGAGGCAGGATGTACACAACTCCGGGCCCAGCAAGGGCAACTTCCAGAATTAGCGAGACCCTATTTTAAAGTAAAAAATAAAAAGGGCTCGGGAGGTAGCTCAGCGTAAAGGCCCAGGGTTCAATCTAGTATCTCCTTCCCCCATAAAAGACTACACAATCTGCATTTTTGAAACTTCTGCTACTGAAAGTGTAATGCACATTCCTCCTATCCAGGTTCACATCTAAATAGTCCTCCAAGGATCAGGGGAAGTAATTTTCTCCAAGAGCAAGTCTTATTTACACAATGGCCTAGTGTTACTGCAATAGAACTAATGGATTTAAGTACTACTGTTTTCATTATCATATGCTATGCACAGCTATGTGTCCGTGTGTGTATGTGTGTGTGTGTGTGTGTGTGTGTGTTTGGTCTATGTGTGTAACATATCTAGATACTGCACGCTTCTTTTCACAATTTTCTCTGAGAGTACCTGCATTAACTTTTTGTCATGTAATGTTTACCTACCCCCAAAAAATCCACAGACCAACACTTCTTAACTGAGGTAACCCAGAGAGAAAAACAAAACCAATATTACTTAGACAGTCATTATTAAGATGAGGGTAACTATTTAGAAGAAACCATGTGACATTAACCATTCATATTTCTTACAAATATTCATGTCATTATCCATTCGATTTAATTGTAGAAACAAGAATTGTGACGTTCTTCATCAGTATTACCTATACCTCACCCTTTCTGGGTGTCGTGTATGTTGAAGGCAGCTTATAGATGCTGAAGCCACTAAGATTAACCTCAAGTGACTCAGAGCCCAGTTGGAGAGATGCAAAATGTCACGAGCAAAAGTACAAGACAGTGCTTGCTCTGTGAGGAGCACATAGTACAGTCACCCAAAAAACTTTCACTAAAATAATTGAAGTTGAAATGTTTTTATAGAAGGATAGAAAATCCAAAAACTCATTATTTGGAATGTTGGGGCAAGATTTTCCAAGTCAAAAACAGAGGCATATGTCAAGGCATAGAATCTTTTCAGAGAACAGAGAAATAGGTAGATATCATATCACCTTGACTGAAATCTCTCTGGAGTTTGCATTTCAACCATTAGGCAAGAGAAAACTTCAAAAACCATTTTGGAGAGGGCTTGGTAGGGTTCTTTTTCCTCACAGTGTACACTATCCCTCCCCAAACCAGTACAACTTCAACTTCATTTTGCCTCTCTCCTTAGCCTATAGAAAACAAAATCGAGGTCCCATCCTCCCCCAAGCCCACGTTTTCATTCCTCAAATCTCCAATAAATAAATCCATATTTCTCTCTCCGAAAGCTCGCATGCTTCTCTCAGACTCCTTAAGTCTACTCTATGTCCATCACATACTTTCTGGCCTACACTTCAGTTTCCTCTGGCTCAGGCCAGACCAGGAGATGTCTGGAATGTGACAAGGTAGGACGAGCCTGCCAGCTCTGCTCTGTTAGCAAATTTATTTTCTTCTCTTAGACGGATGATAAAAATGTCACGGTGCGATGCTTTAGAAGGCCCAGGAGCTCCCACCTACAGCTGTGGGGCTTGTGTGGAACCTGGAGCCAAGAGTGCCATAAGGAGGACAGACAGCCTCTCCACCGTCACTGCTTCTCCTGCATCGCTCATTCTCCTGCTCAATGATGCAACGGGACCCCCTCAGGGATTCGGAGTCTGATCATGTTTTCCTTGCTATTTTTTTACTTCCATCTTCCCCTCACTAACGCAGCCCAAACTGCTGAATTTTTCATGAAGCAGATAATATCACTGTACACAGATAATGGCATTCAAATACATCCATCTGCTTGTTAGCTCTGACTACATTGATTGCAATTCTACTGAAAGAATATTTACCAAAAATGATTTTTCTCTGCTTTTGTAGTATTAAAAATGCACATTTTCAGAAGGGAACTATAGAGCGGCCCATATACATACACAAGCCAAGAAGGAAAAATGAACTGAGAAATTAAGCAGCAGTCCCTGGGGCTCATCCAAGAACAACAGTTTACTTTTTCTCAAAGATGGATTTGAAATCCAGATGAGTTTCATGACTCAATGATTTTGTTCTTCCATCAAGTGAAAAACAGAGGGTAGAAAACTGAGTTTCACTGATATGATAGACAGGGGCCAGGTAGTTCCCCGGGAGGGTAGAAAACACATGGTTTTGCCCCTCATGATATCTAGGTTGCCAATGACAAGAATGGGCTAGATAAGTGCATAAGACTCCTTCTTCCAAGCTTTTATCTATCTCAATGGGTGTTGGGGTAGCAGAAAAGATAAAGAGAAAAAACAGAGCAGAAGAGAGAAAAGGAGAAAGCCAAGAAACTATGTCCTCTAGATCTAGCTTTCCACAGCTTAGAATTTGGTCTCGGAATCTAGGATGGACAATGATCAATGTAATTCAAACAAGGAGAGTTTGCCTTTTTTTTTTTTCACATCCCGTCTCAAAGGCAGAGTTTTTTTCTGTCTACAAGGTATAACATGAAATGTTACTAGAGAGTATCTAAACACTATCTACCTCAATTTTCTTAATCATAAATGATACACTTAATTATTTACTTCAATACTCTAGTTCCTATTCTTATATTCAGAAGTCAAATGGAAAATTAATTCAGCCTGTTGGTGTATGTGTAACCATTATGTCATAAAATGTTGTTTTCTCCGTACTTTTTCTTTGTCCTATTCAACTACAGTCATGTCATATTAACTGGTTTGGATTCTTATTTGAATAATTGCTGAGACATATTCTAACTGGCATGAGATTTTTAATTGAATGTTCAATTAATTCAATTACCCCTAGCTTCCCTAAATTCTAGATAATTACCCCTAGTATCTCTAATTTCTAGACAAACATTTTTTCATCCAGCATATAAATGAAAAAAGTTTACTTAACTCCATATCATTCTCAGTTCTCTAAAGCATGGCACTTCATCTAAAAATTTTCTAATGAAAAAAGTTCTACCATTCTTTAGTTCTTACAAGACTTGGAGATAGAAATTTACTTTGGACATTCAGAAATGTTTTAAAGACTTAAATTTTTCCATTATTAAAATGTAATTTTAGTGAAAAATGTAGTAAGTATCGCTACAATTAACATAGTCCCTAAACACAACTTTTGAAGGATATGCAGATTGAGTAAGGGTATGTAAGGTGGTTAGGTCTTCTGAGTATATTTTATGTAGTATTATTTTCAGGGGTCAGAGGACAAGTCCAGGATAATTTATTCTTTGTGCTCTGTATCTAGAATATTGTGTGAACTTAATAAATGAGTTAAGAATAAAACCAAAATGTATAGCTATTACTCTTATTGACAGATATTGTTGGATCAGAAGAGACAACTTCTGCATTGATAAATGAATTCCTTTTCTTCTTAAAACATACTTTTATCATTTGTACAACAGAGAGGTACAGAGGGTTGAAGGAAGGGGAGGGGAATGGGGGCAAGAATCAAGATATATTATGTAAAGGTGCAAATTCCTTACCATGAATGTGATCATTATGTATATCGAAAGTGTACCAATAAAATTAATTAAAAAAACAGGGCGATACACAAATCACTGCCAATGTTTATTATTTTTGATATCAATAAAAGGTATTGCGTAGTTTTCTCTATTTTCAACATAGGTTGAAACTCCATTTAGAAATTACTCATTGGTCTGAAGTGTCTCTCCCTTTTTTTTAACCTAATAAAAACTACCCCATGGCACATGGATATGCAGCTCCCATGTGCAGTGTGCATTTCCTATTACATTGATGGGAATTCTGCAGGCCAATCAAAGAAGGAAGTTCCTTCGATGCTGCCTCAAACCTTCCAACTAAATATGTCTCTTCATGTTTGATCTAGGTCAAATAGCTACTCTACTATGTTCACATACCAATGCTTTAGTCAGACCTCTGCATAACAAGGAACACTTTTTTCTAACAACTAAACTGTCAAATCTATAATTCAGATAACAAAGATATCACAAGAGCAATACAATGGTATTCCTTATTTTAAATATCAGTGAGAAGTAATTAAAAATAATAAATGGGTAAACCCTATTCAAACATTTCTCCAATGGTTGTATCACTAAAGACTAAAGAGTCAGGGAGGACCATAGAATGCATATCTGCATATGTTTGTCACATCAAAGGCAATGAAAGAAAAGCCTGTGTCTTTCCACTTTTTTCTACTAAAGTACATTGTAGGGAATCAGTATTAACAATTCCAGTGTAAAGTCTGTGGTTTCCTTTTAACCATTCTAGGATACAAAGCATTATCTAAGATTTTCACTCTTACCAATATAATAAATATTATATATTTCTTTCAAGGATAGGGATAGAAATGTTTAATCTCCAATGCAGATCTATTATCTCCAACTGTTTCTGCATTTTTTCCTACTCAGATAAGATAACCAATTCATTATAACCTCAAATTCCTCCTTTTAGCACTAATGTCTAGGTCAGTCTATTTCTTGTAAAATGGAGGATTTTCTATTTACGCAATCTGTCTCAACTACAGTGACTTTTCGTAGTAAAATGTAACTTTTTTTACATAAATACAAGTAACTTTGGGTCCATAACCTTTTGGGATAAGTGAATAATTATTTATAAATCCTTAAAATTCCATAATATCAAATATAAACAAATAAAAAGTAACTGGGCATCTACTTCAAACACAAACGTGAGGATACTGAGAGAAAGAATATATACATTCTACTTTCGGTAATTTTATAATTTGAAATAATAAACAAAAACAAATAACAAAAAAGCATAAATGAAATAAGCACCATAATACATGGGTATATTCTACCACATGAGGCTCAGAGGAATGAGGAAGGAATGAGCACAGGAGTAGCTAAGGAAGGCTGCATTCAGGTAGTGTAAAAAGGGACAATTCAAATGATATCCAAATGAGGATGGGACAGAATGAGGGACCTTAGAAATCACATAGACCAACTTTGTCCTGCCAGAGAACATCAATAAAGCAAAGTCACCTTTCTCAAGTTGACAGAGGGAGGTGATGGAAATGCAACTAGAATTTAAGTTTCAACTATCAAGATGATATTTTCTCTTTATCATGTGAGATGATTATAATTTCCAAAAATCTGTCTTTTTTTCAATTAGAATTTTTTTTATTTTAAAGAGAATAGAACAAAACCAAACAAAATGAAACAAAACAGAATAGAGTCAAACACAACATAGCATTTCAGAAGAGAACACTGCAAGTAATACAGGTCTTCAAAACATAACAACAGGAGATTAACAATGGCTACCCTAGTGTCTCTTGTTTTCTTCGAAATGGTTGTTCATACATTCACACACAATAAACACAAACAAAACAAAGTAATACAAAACCAGATAAAACAAGAGTGAAAGCATTACAGGACTTCAAATTAGTCAATAAGAAATCAATAATGGCTACCTTAATGTCCTTTGTTTTCTTCAAAAAAGCTGTTTATATCTTCTCATATATTGCAATCAAATAGTAGAAAAAAGACTTAAACCAATCAAATCAAAGAATAAAAGCATTATTGGACTTCAGAAGCTTTCCCCATATTTATTGGGGATTTTGTATCTTATTGAGTCTTTCAGTTTCTTACACTAGGGAGACGATGCGATGTTTACACATGTGAGTTTGGTTTATTTCACTTAGGAGTATGGTCTCAAGTCGCATCCATTTACCTATGAAAGCCTCAATGTGATCCTTCTTTATAGCTGAATAGTACTCCATTATATAAAAGTACCACATCTTTTTTTATCCATTCCTCAATTGATGGGCATTTAGGTTGTTTACAAGATTTGGCTATTACAAATTGTGCTGCTATAAACATGGGTGTGCACCCATGTTTGGAATGGAATCTCAGAGTTGTGTTAATTTGCATTTCTCTAAAGACCAATGATGCTGAACATTTTTTCATGTATTTATTTGCCATTTGTATTTCTTCAGCTGAGAAGTGTGTTTTCATCTCAGATGCCCATTTTTGGATTGGGTCTTTGAATTTTGAGGGCCTGATATTTTTTAATTCTTTGTATGTTCTAGATAGAAGACCTTTGAAGGACAGTTGACTAAGATTTTTTCCCAATTTGTGGGTTTTCTTTTCACTCTGTTGGAGATCCTATCTTATTCAAAATTAGAATGCTCATTAGATCAATAATATATGATCTTTTTTTTTTTTTTTT
>RJWT010010055.1:0-24564 GCA_004365215.1 Cuniculus paca | reverse complement strand
GTTGAGGGGAACAATGGTAGAAGACAGTTTTGTGACCTCTATATGTTTCTGTTTTATAAAGAAAATATCTTCCTGAATTACTTGTAAGTTAATAGTTAAGAAAGAAAAACACAGCCTGAAATGTTTAAGGATGATGAGCATTGATTCTGTAACTTACTTTGCAAGGTTTCCAAACAAAATGAATGAAACAAACGATGTTTGAATGGCATGGGTGGACATTGGCATGGTGTGAGGACAGACCCCGCCCCCCACACAGTAGCTCTGAGATGCTGACCTAAATACTCTGTGCCGAGGGGTCTGGAGTCTTCTCTGGGTCCTGGCCTATTGGGTTAGGGGTGAGAGCGGAATTTGGATGGAGCCCAAGCTGAGTGTCCATTTCACTGGTGTTCTTCCCCACGGCTGAGCCAGGTGAGACTCACTGGGGCTTCCCTACCACTTACCAGTTTAGACACCAGGAAGTCCCTTTCCCTTCACTGAACACTCTGCTCTCATTTAAAAATGGGATAATCATCTTGAAAGTTGGTGACACTTGGTTGCCTACAAATCTTTTTCTTTTTTTTTGAAAAAGATACAACCAAACCAAACCAAACAGAGTAGAGTCAATCACAACAAAACAATGAACATGGTACATGACTTCTAAACAGGGTAAAAAGCAATCGATAATGGCTACCATAATGCCTCTTGTTATCTTCAAAATAACTGCCCATACCATCAGGGATGAGTAAAATCAAATGAAATACAACAAAATAAAACAGTAAAAAAAAAAACCAAAACCAATAACAAAACAAAACAAACAAAGCAGAACAATGTAAGCAATACAGAAGTTCAAGATACTGGTAAAACAGCAGTGGATACCATAATGTTTGTTATCTTCAAAATAGTTGCCTACACTATCAGACGTAATATAATCAAACAACACAGAATAGAGTAAAATCAATCAAAACAAAACCATGAAAGCAATACAGGGTTTCTAAACAAGACAATGGGACATCCTTGATGGCTGCAATTATATACTTTGTTGTCTTTAAAATAGCTGTCCATGCCATCAAGTATAATGAAATCAAACAAATCAGAATAAAATGAAACTAACCAGAACAATGAAGACAATATGAGTTTCAAATCATGATAATAGATTAACAGTGGTCACTTCCTTCCCTTTTTAGATAGTCCCTCCCCTTTGACTTTCCCAATATGTATTGTGCATTTTGGATCCCACTAACTCCTTTAGTTTGTTATACTAGAGAAGCAACATGAAATTCACCCATGTGACTCTAAACCATTTCATCCATGAGCATGATTGCCAGTTGCCTCTATCCACCTACAGCAGCCTTGAGATTATCCTCCTTTATAGCTGAGTAGGTTTCTACCACATAAAATACCATGTCTTTCTTATCCATTCTGCAGTTAAGGGGCAGGCTACCCCTACTTTTTTTCTGGCTCCCTGTCACATAATGCATTGTTCTCTCTCCTTTGACTTTCACTCTATGAATTTTCTTTCTAGTTAAGTGTGTTTCTTGTATAAAGCATATTGATGGATCCTGTCTCCTGATCCACTCTGCCTGTGTTTCTTTCTATTGGTGCCTTGAGGCCCTCTTTTACTGCATTGCCTCTGCCATGCTATTTTCCTGCCATTGGCTCACTATATTTCCTCTCCATTCAATCGACTGGCCCCACTTGATGGTCCCCCTCTGCCGTTGTTTCTGGGACCGTGGTCCTTTTTTTTCTCTCTCTAGAATGTCCTTTAGTATTCTTTGTAGGGTTGATTTGGTGGTCATGAATTCCTTGAGTTGTTCTTTGTCATGGAAGTATCTTGTTTCTCCATTAATTTTGAAAGAAAGTTTTGCAGGGTACATCAGACTTGGTTGGAAGTTGTTTTCTTTCAGGACTTGCATTACTTCATTCCAGCCTCTTCTTGACTTGATGGTTTGTGTTAAGAAGTCTGCTGTGATTCTGATGGGTTTTCCTTTATATATGATCTGTTTCTTTTCTCTAACAGCTTTTAATATTCTGTTCTTGAGTTGAATTTCTGGGATCTTGATTATTATATGTCTGGGTGTAGATTTGTTTTGGTTATGGCTAGCTGGAGTTCTATATGCCTCACTTATTTGAATATCACTTTCTTTTTCTATGCATGGGAAGTTCTCTGAAATTATTTCTGTAAATAAGGTCCTGATATCATTTGTCTTGACCCCTGCTTTTATACTCACATTTTTAATTCTTAAGTTATACATCTTTGAGTTATCTAGCATCTGTTGGATTGTTACTTCCTGAGTCCTTGTTATTTTTAAGAGATCTTTCCTTTCATGATCACAAGCTGCAAACCTGTCTTCAAGGTTTGAAAGTCTAACTTCAGTTTCTTTCAAGTAATTTTGCCAGTTTTCAATGGAGTTTTTAATTTTCTGGATAGCTCTTTGAATCTGTTTTATGCATTCTAAATCTCTTTTATATTGTTCGTTCATGGTTTCCCTCATTTTCCTATGCTCCTCTATTTTTTTTAATCTGTGGCTTCTTTAGAGATGCTTAGTAATTCTTTTATTGTTTTTCATTTCTTCTTTTACCTGGGCTAGAATTTCTGTTCTAATTTCTCTCATAGCTTCATGGAGTTGTTTCTTCACTTCAGTTGACATCACTTCAGTCATTTCAGGTGTGCAATTCTCAATCCCCTCTGTGTTTACCTCTCATGGACTTGCGTTGCTTGGGTTGGATGCCAGAGATTGCCCCCTCCTTCTTTGTCTTGGCATATTCCTGATTTCTTCCACACGCCTGGGTAGTGTGGTCCCAGGCACCCCAGCACTGGCCACAACTTCTCTGAAGCAAGACTGTTCGGCTTTTCTGGCCAGTGCTGGCTACATACATCCGACAGTGGGTGCCCATGTCTCTGCTCTTGGCTGGGTACCAAGCCACCCTGAGTTTGCACGAGAGCAGACCTGGTCAGGTCCTGTGAATCTAAGCTGTTTAGGAACCTATGCAATGTTATCTGAAACATGCATGGGAGCAGACCTCGGTCTAAACAGTTTCCACAGGCCCGCCCACAATCTGGTGCTGCCGACAGAAGTGGGTAGCAGTCTTGGCCCTGGGCATATCTTGCCCAACTCCAAAATGGCACCTGGCCAATCACTCTGTCCCATGGGGGGATGGAGTTCCCTGCACTCACCACCAACCAGCGCAGATCTCTGCATCTGCCTCTCTCTTTCACCCCGGTGCCTCTCTGCAGAGACCTTTGAGGTTGACCGCGGCTGTGACCATAACTGCCACCATGACCATGACCATGACCGCGGTCTCCAGGCTCAGTAGCTCTTCTGGCAGGGTGAGTCTGGCTCCAGGCTAAGGCACTGCCAGCCACCACTTTCTTCTTCATTTAAATTCTTTTTATTCTCTTTGTGGGCTTCAATTCATATTTTAGATTCTTCCTGGGTCCAGGAGACCCACTTCCTTCCTTCTTGTCCTCTCCATAATGTTGTATTCCAGCATCTGAACTGTTTCTCTCAGCGAGACTGTTTACTCTGCTGCTTACTGTTCCGCCATCTTTGATCCTCTGCCTACAAAGCTTTTACTTGGTTTATTTTGCTCTCAGAGGTGAGAAAAACAGTTCCATCCAGTATTTTTTCAAAAATCAACCTAGTGCAGTGGAATAGGCCTGTAATTCAAGCTACTCTAGAAGGCTGAACCAGGAGGATCTTAAGTTCAAGGCTGACCTGGGCAGCTTAGTGAGATCCTGTCTCAAAATAAAATAAAAAGATTGGGGGTGTAGTTTAGTGTTAAAGCTATTGTTTGAGGTTCTGGGTTCAATCCCCTGTGCCACAAAAATTAACTAATTAATTAATAAAAATAAAACCATTTCACATCAAAATTTGAATTTCTGAATATTTAATTATAAAGATTAGAACCCCTAAAAGAGGCTCCAATGAGATCCAGTAGGGACCATTGGCTAGAGTTTAGAGGGGCTGCCACCTCTAAGCAGGGCCTGTCTTTCCCATATGGCCCAGGTTCCACCCTGTCCTGCTGTCTGTATGACATCAAGGCCATGTGTGAATGACCGCATTTCCCTCGTGCTGTTGACTTGTTATGAAAGAGAAATTTTTCTTAAAAAAAAAAAAAACTCAAGAAGGCAGAAGGTAGAGCATGCAGTTAACTGTCTCTAGAAAAATAGGAGGTGAGCCCATTTACTCACCAAAAGAGCAAATTTGATCAATCTTATCTGTGTCCTTCATGAACACCAACTGCCCCGAGGGACTGCTGAGTTGGCAAACCCTGGCCTGATTCTCAGTGGCTCAGTAATTCATATTCTGCCATAGCTCATTTCTAGTTGTGTAAATTGGACTTGGCCCCCATCTGTCAAAGCCTCAGTTTTTTTCATCAATAGACTTGTGTCAGAGACCAAGTCTTCGGGTTACGAGAATGCAATGATAGTGACATGGTGTTTCAGGCGAAGAATGTCCTTCAATAGAAGATCCAGGGCAGAACCTCCAGCAAAGACAACACAGTGACGTCCTCCAAGCTCAGGGTTCAGGGGAGTACAGAAGAATAGCTCTAACTGACCCGGAGCCCCAAGCACAGGAAGTTATTTCTCTTCCGATCCTTCTAATTGTGTGGAGAAAAGAATGTGTCAGTTTCATACTCCTTTTGCTTTCACACCTTTCTAGTATTTGCTGACTTCTTTTTATTTTAATTAATTATTTTTTGTGCCTCTGGGGATGGAACCCAGGACCTCACCCATGCTAGGAATGTGTTCTACCACTGAGCTACAGCCCCAGCTTTCATTCCTTTTAAAACAGAGAAGCTCTGGCTTATAGTCTTATCCAAGAAGGGTTCTACACTTGCATTTAATTTTGACTTTTAAAAAGTACTAATAAAAAATAATTTAAAAAGTTAAAATATAGAGGAGCCAGGGATATAGCTTATTGGCATAGCACTTGCCCGGCACACGTGAGGTCATGAGTTTGATTCCCGGACCAAAAAAAAAAAAAACCTGTAGGTAACAATTAAAGCCTCTTTGTGGTCTTTGGAAAAGCAGAAATAAAATGTGGGATTCCATTTTTTTTGTTTGTTTTTTGTTTTTTGCAGCACCAGGGATTGAACTCTTGACCTCACACTTGCCAGGCAGGCACTTAGACCACTGAGCTAAATCCCCAGCCCTTGTCTTTTTGAGACAGGGTCTCACTATGCCATTCAGGGTGGCCTTGAGCTCACTTTGTAGCCCAGGCTGATCTCAGCCTTCCGAGTGCTGGGATTACAGGTATGAGCCACCATGCCCCGCTCGGTGGGATTCCGTTTAAAAGAAGAAGAAAAAACTGTGTATCTGCCTATTTACTAATTATTTATCTTAAGCTGCAAGCAATATGTATTTATTGAGGACAGTTGTCCCATAATATATCTAACATTGTACTGTACATTGCACATAACCAGTTACTTCTAAAGTTAGAAAGAAATGAAATGGCAATTAAAAATGTTAAGCGTCCCTCAGAGCAATTTTACTGGTTTTTAAACAAAGCAGTAAGAATAGGAGTGAGTGAGTGAGTTTCTTTGTTTGTTTTGGGACAGGGTCTCACTATGTAATTCAGTCTGACCTTGAATTCACTATGTAGCCCAGGCTGGCCTCAAACTTGTGGTGATCCTCCAACCTCAGCCTCTTGAATGCTGGGATTTCAAGCGTGCACCACCACAACTAGCAGAGAGACTTATTTTTAAGACACAGCCGTGCTTTCTAATTACTGTTTCCTTTCAAATATTTTTTTCCAGTAGTCGGAATTGAACCCAGAGCCTTTGTACTGAAAGCTACATTCCAGCACTTTTTTATTTTTTATTTTGAGACAAGCTTCACCACATTGCTAAATTGCTCAAACTGGGCTGGAATTTGTGATTCTTCTTCCTCAACCTCTGAGAGTGCTGTGATTAAAGGTGTGAACCCCCACACCTTACCTCAGGTAAATTTAAAATCGGGGCTGGAGGTATAGCTCCATGGTAGAGCACTTGTCTAACAGAAGCAAAGCCCTGGGTTTAATCTCCAGTACTGCAATAATATTAATAAAATAAAATAACCAAATTTAAGAGGAAGGATGTCAGTACTGGTACAGACAGACTGTGGGTAAGACTAGTTTCAGTAGTGAGATTCAGCCTTATCCAAGGAGCTGGAGATAAACCGGCCAACTGATTCCATCACTTTATTTTTCTTTTAATTAACAATGAACACACCATAAAAGTCATTTCTTAAAGTGTAAAATTTAGTGATCATGTAACTGCAGTGTTTCCCAGCCACCACCAAAACATTCTCAACTCCACCATCTCAAAGATCTTATTAAGCAGTTTCTCCTACTCCCATTCCCCCATTCCTCCCTACCTCCAGCACCTGGCAACCTTACGAACTGGATTTTTATCTCTGAATTTACTAATTCTATATATTTCGTGTAAGTAGAATCATGCCCTATGTGGTCTTTTGTGTCTGCTTTCTTTCACTTAGCTTCATGTTTTTGAAGTTCATCCATATTGTACCATGCATTGGTGCTTCATTAGGCAAGTACTCTACCACAAGGCTACATGGTCAGCCTTTTTTATTTTTTATTTTTGAAACAAAATGTTTCTAAGTTGCACAGGCAGACCTCAAACTTGAGATGCTCCTGCCTCAGCCTCCCAAGTAGCTGGAACTCTAGGCGTGTACCACCACACTCAGCGTCATTCCTTTTATGAGCAATTTTTGTTACATTGTATGAATTGGGCACATTTTGTTTATTTGTTTATCCGAAGATGGACAGTTGAGTCATTTCCACCTTTTGGGCATTGTGCATAGTGGCACTGGGAACATGCATAAAAACGTATTTATTTGAGTATCTACTTTCAGTTAGTTGGCGTGGATGCCTATGAGTGGCCTTGCTTAGTCATGTGCTCATTCTGTTTTACTTTTTTAGAAGCACCAAACTTTTTCACAGTACACAGACCATTTTATAGTCCTTTCTTTTGCCTCCTTCCCTCCCTCCCTCCCTCCCTCCCTCCCTCCCTTCCTTCCTTCCTTCCTTCCTTCCTTCCTTCCTTCCTTCATTTTTGCAGTACTAGGGATTGAACCCAGGACCTTGCACATGCTGGAGAAGGGGTGTATCATGGAGCTTTTTATTTTATTTTGAGACAAGTTTTCACGATGTAGACTAGGGTGGCCTTGAAGTGGCTATCCTTCAACTGCTTTTCTGCAATTGAGATATCGAGTGTTTTTACATGCTTCTTCACCATTTTTATGTCATCTTTGAAGAAATATCTATTCGGGTGCTTTGCCCATCTTTATTGCTTTGTTTTGTGGTTGAATTGTAAAAATTTTTCATATCCTGAATTTTGAATTCTTATCAGATCTGTGACTTGCAAATATTTTCTCCCACTCTATAGTTTTCATTTTCTTGTTGATGCCCTTGATGTACAAAAGGTTTTTTCATTTTAAAAAAAATCTATTTATGTATTTCATCTATCATTGCTCATGCTTTTGATTTCCCATCTAAGAATCCTTTGCCAACTCCAAGATTTACTTCTGTGTTTTCTCCTAATAGTTTTAACTCTTAGATTCAGGTCATCAGTTTTTTTATTTTTTATTTTTTATTTTTTAGATAGGGTCATACTAAATTGCTAAATTGCCTAGGCTGGGCTTGAACTTGTGATTCTCCTGCCTCAACTTCTCAGGGTGCTGAGATGACAAGTATGTGCTAACATGAGTGGCTTCCAGTCCTTTAAAAAAATTTTTTTTTTGAGATAGAATCTCACAAAATTACCCAGGCTGAGCTTGAACTCATAGTCCTCCCACAGTGCCAGGATTACGGGCATGCAGCACCAGACCCTATTTACTGACACATTTTTATTTAATTTTTACAAATGAAAGAAAAGAGGTTTAACTTCATTCTTTGGCATGTGGCTAGATAGTTGTCCCAGCACCATTTGCAGAAGAGTCTCTTCTTTTTCCTTGGAATAGTCTTGGCACCTTTGTTGAAAATCATTTGGCCCTAGGTGGATGAGGTTCCATTAGTTTGAGCCAGTAATGATCTGAACCTCAATTTTCCTGGAAGTTGAATGTTGGAAGAAGAGAAAAGGGTTTGTAATGTGGTAAGCAGACTGGAGGGGGGTATTCCTTCCCTTTCCTACTCCTTTGGTCTTCTTTCTGTGCAAGTGTCCACTACACCTCAGCTTCTGGAGACTTGACCTGTCCTGGAGTAAGGAAGGTGAGGGCTATTTTAGAATAAGGAGCTGGCTGGCATAAGAGCAAAACCAAATTAATACAGAGGCATAATGTTAGATTTTAGGGCTGCACATACCCAGGCATCATCTTTTCCAATCCTCTCATTTACAGCCAGGAAAACTGAGACTCAGGGAGAGAGGGGGACTTGTCCCCAGACTGCCCACTTCCAGCATGGGCAAAGAGGAAGTGGAATGAGACTTGATGGGGAGATCTGCTGAAGATCTTTCCTTTTTCCATTCAGTTGACATGTTCTGTCTGTGGGAAAGTGATTTTTTTTGCTTGGTTGGTTGGTTATTTTGGGTTTGTTTTTTTTTTTGAGGCAAGGTTTCACTATATAGTCCAGGCTGATCTTGAACTCACTTCGTAGCCCAGGTTGGCTTCAAACCCTCAGTGATCCTCCTGCCTCAGCCTCCCAAGTGCTGGGATTACAGATGTGTGCCAACACACCCGGCTGAGAAAGTGATGCTTATGGAGTGTTCGTTGGTGTTTTTGCTGGTTGAGTCTGCACCTGTTTGCAGAACTGCCCTCCCTGAAGCAAACGCAATGAACCTAAGTATCTATTATGCATTTTTGGGCTAAGAATATGTTCTTACTCTGTTTGGAGATATTCTGAACATGGTTGTTTATTTAATTATATGTTTGCTCCATTTTCCATCTATGGACCTGACAAATATATTAAAAAAATTTAAGCCTATAATAATATTTACTAGCAGGCTTTAATTTTAAGCTTAACCCACTGAAGCTATTTTTCCTTCCACATTTTTACTCTTCATGAACAACATGGTTCCTTTAAATTCCCCAAAATAGGGATCAGGCAGCCCAAGTTGTGCTTTTGAAAGAATCTTTCTCACTCAAGAAGATAGGAGAAACAGGCATTAGGTCAGGGTGACATAGGAATGATAGTGGACCTGCAAATAATCCAAATAATATAAGGGAACTGTTATAGCTCCCAACCTGTGGTCTGTTAGGTAACATTGATCCAGTGGAGAATCACAAGGTGGATGTAAGGTGGGACAAAATTATAGTTAACTAATAAGATCACTAGTACAGCTGCTGAGGTAATATTGATCCAATGGGAAATCACAAGGTGGGTTGAGATGGGACAAAACTATGGTCAACCAGAGAGAGTACAAGTATAGTAGTCGCTTAAAAATATTGATTAAATGGGGATGACATGCTGAAGCAGGTCACATGGCAAGTGCATATGGAATGGATAAGGACTTTCCTGCAAGGGATGAGTTACAGAGATTTTAGTCCTCCACCCAAGGTGATTGATGCCTGTTTAGAATATCGATCACTTCAAATCCATTTTATTTCAAAGAGAGAGAAAAAAAAGAATATCTATCACTGCTGTTCATCCCTCAGGGAGGTATGTAGGTGTAGTCATTCCCCTGTCCTGAGGCCTGACCTTCAAGGAATGTACCTTTGGTCACAGTTGTCTCCTGCACTGACCTCTGAGGGCCCTGCCCTGTCTATAATATTTACAGGCCCAGCCTATAATACTTCTAAATAACTTAGCTATCTGTAGTAAGGAGATCCTGGGCTGGAATTTTGATCCAACCCTTTCTAGCTCAATGACCTTGGCCAAGTAACTGGAACCCTCTGAACCTCACTTTTTTTCATCCTACCTAATGGGAATAATAAAATGCAGTCATTGGGTTGGGTGAGTATTGGAAACAAAGCATGGCATTTATATATTCTCTCAACAAGTACGACTGAGAATTTACCCTGTACTAGGTTCCACACTAGATTTTGAGCAAAACACAGTGGTAGGGCCCTGGAGTCTAGGAAAAGGAAGCAAGTGGGCTGTGGTTTTGTTCAGTGGGTAGAGCATTCACCTAGTATGTGCGAGGCCCTGAGTCCACTGCCAGCACTGCACACACACACACACACTGAGAGAGACAGAGAGAGAAATAATGTGTGTGCCAAGCGCTAAGTACTATGTCAATAAGCAAGTCCCTGTGGATGGCAACCAGACTAGTGGCAGCCGGGGATTCAGGCTCAGGCAAGGAAGTGAGGGTTTCTTTTGAGTTGATGGAAATGCTTTGGAAGTACATAAATGCACAGCACTGTGAATGTACTAACTAGAACTGACAAAGTGGTAAATTTTATGTTATAGGGATTTTGACTTAATTTTTAAAAAAAGCAGGATTAGGAATTATTTTCGTTATTCTGGTTTTTGAGACAGTCTCACTGTGTAGTTCAGACTGGCCTCAAACTCATGATCCTCCCTCTTTTGCCTCTCAAGTGCACCACCATACCCAGTTCCTTTTAAAAAAATTTTTAAATTTTTGTGTTTTGCAGCACAGGAGATTGAACCCAGGGTCTTTACATTAAGCTCTATCCCCAGCCCCTTTTAATTTTTCAAATTATTTTTGAGACAAGCTCTTGCTAAGTCACTGGATTGCCCGGGCTGGCGCTTCAAGCTTCCAGTGCTGGCTTTGCAAGCACGCGTGCAGGCTTTACCTTACCGTTAAGCTACGAGAAGCTTAACAATGAAGTGAGATTCTTTTCTTCCAATCTTGTGTTAATTTTCTGACTAGGCAAGAGGAAGTATCTGCACTGTGACATTCTACTAGAGGTGCTAAACCTCTTTTATGCTTGCTAATCTCTCATTTTTAAATCGAAACACTCTAATTTGGGGGCTCATGACCTATAGGGAGACAGCATCACACTAGGCTTTAAATCTGTAGATTTTTTTACCTTCGCTGGTCTTCACAGGGTCTCACCATATTGTTCAAGCTGGCTGTAAACTCACTGTGTAGCTCAGGCTGGTCTCAGACTCACAGTGATTCTCCTGCCTCAGCTCCCAAGTGCACCACCATGCCTGGCTCTGGCTTTTATTTCTGAAATTCTTTATACTTCATATGAGTGTGTGTAGAGAGGTACTAGGGATTGAATTCAGGACCTGAACTACATCTCCGGCCCTTTTTAAATTCTTTTATTTTGGTACAAATGCTGGCCAAGTCACTAAATTGCCCTGGTTAGATTCAAACTTGCGATCCTCCTGCCTCAGCCTCCCCAGAGTGCTGGAATTATAGGTGTGAGGTACCACACCTGGCTGCTTGGTATATTTTTTTTATTGGTTTCTTATATTATGGTATAAGATTTTGGTTTTCTACTTATGGCAGGGATAGACTTTAG
Organism: Cuniculus paca; assembly: GCA_004365215.1. Lineage (NCBI taxonomy): Eukaryota > Metazoa > Chordata > Mammalia > Rodentia > Cuniculidae > Cuniculus > Cuniculus paca. Next base: position 13,214 of record RJWT010010055.1, on the reverse strand, counting down.
TGTAATTTATTTCTTTAATAATATTTATCATTAAAAATGAGGACTGATGGGGTAGCTGAGAGATAGAACACAGACTATCAGGTACAAAGCTCTGGCTTCAATCTGTAGCACTGCAAATAAATAAGTGAACAAATGAATGAATGAAGGAACAAACGAATGGGAGGGGGATTTTAGTAATCTTGAAGCTGCATTGGCCCCAACCACATTTGGGAAGCCCTGTGTACAGCCATGCAGATTAACTCCTCTAATCAGCTCGGCTCATGACAGGGCTCGGTGGGATAATCCTCAGTGTCCTGAGTCCCTCACCTACGACTCTGTCTTCTTTTGGTGCTTCTGAGCCCACTGAGTGATAAAGATATGACCCAAAGACTACGGAAGCTAAGCCACACAAATGAGGCTTTCTACAGAGTAGTGAGATTTCCAAGCCAAAGGAGACTGATCTATGGGTGGCAGCCTTATGTCTGTGAGATATACGCACAGGAGGATACGATTTTTACCTAAGATGAGCCGCTGTTCTTTGCTTGCAGTGCTGGGGCTAGAACCCAGGGCCTTGTACATGCTAGGAGAATACTGTACCGCTGAGCTACCTCCTGCCCTATGCCGGTTTTCTCAAAGGAGCACCTGGAGGAGACCCAGAGAAGGGGGCTGAGCAACACAGGTGGGAGCTAGCGCAGACTGAGGCTGTGTCCTGTGCCAAGCCCCTGATGGGGACTTTCATAGCCTTTTTACTCTGGCTGCCCAATAATCCTGCAAAGTAAAGAATGCTTCCCTTTTGTTTATTAACTTTTTTCAGTGCTGGGCATTGAACCCAGGGCCTCGAGAATGCTAGGCCAACTGTTTACCTTTGAGCCATGTCCCCAGCAGTATCCCCATTTTATGGAAGGATGCAGCCTCAGAAAGGTTAGGCAAACTGGATGTGGTGGTGCATGCCTGTAATTCTAGCACTTGGGAGGCTGAAGCAGGAGGATCACCGTGAATCACCTGAATTACATGGTGAGACCCTGTCTCAAAAATAAATAAATAAAAATAAATAAGAGAGAGAGAGAAAGAGAGAGAAGTTAGGCAAGAAAAAGATCAAGGAGGGACAAAGCAGGCATTACAAACCCAGATGGTTGCCCAGTGCCTATTGTCTCTTTATCTAAAGTATCCCCTAAATGAAATCATAACATTGACAGACGAAAAACTGAAATGTGTGCTTTGGACTCTTGGTCTTCAAGATCCTTTTCCCTAGAAGCTGACAGTTCCTGTGGTGACTTTCAAGTGTCACAAATACAATTTGTGACCTGTCCTGCCTCCAGCTTTACTGGACTGGCTTCACTGACATTTACCTGGAGTTTCTGCAGGTCCCTGCTCTAACCTCAGTTTCCCCACTTCTTCCAGGACCTGCAGAGAACAAATGCCAAGAACTCATGTGTGAGTGTGACAAGAACATTGCTTACTGCTTTGCCAAGGCTGAGTACAACCTCAAGTATTTTTTCTACCCTCGCTTTTTATGTGAGGAGGATTCTCCCACTTGTAACTGACTGTCCTAACTTGAAATGTTCATTTGCACAAAGAAATAAAGCTCCTTTTCACTGATGAATGACAGCATTCAGTTTTCTGCAGGAGGCAACCGAGGCCAAGCGATCAAGCTGCAAGGCTAGTTTGCTTTTGCCTTTTCTCTCCATCTTAGAACCTGGGACCCAGGACTCATCCTGGCTACCAGCTGGATGAAGGTCAAAGTGTTATGGACAGTTGGGTGTTAGTCTCACCTGATATCCAGGGTCTTTGCATCCTCAACAAAGAATTGAGCAGAACACACAGAAGTGGTAACAAAGACAGAGGTTTATTAAAGGAAAGTACATTCCACAGAATAGGAGTGGTCTGATGAGAAAGCTCAAAAGTGAGTTCGCCTCAGAGTGGTGTCATCTGTTGTAGGTTCGAAGAAGTTAAAGTACATTCGGGAGAGTTTCAAGCGGGCAGCATCCACAGGTAGCACCAGCAGTGATGCAAGTCCGCCCTCAAGAACAGAGGGTGGGCAGAGCCAGAGATGGCAACTGCGGTGAGTTCTGAGGTGCCTTTTTTCATTGAATTTGGGGAGTGGTCAAAGGTGCCAACTAACTGTGAGTCTCCACTCTCCTGTCAGGAGGAGGCGGGTGATGGTATATAGGCCCAGAGCGCGCCAGCATGGCTGTCGAAGCCCATCAGAGGCATCAACACTGCAGAGCTAATGATGCTACCAGGACTGTGGGGTCCTCTCCCGTACTATGAAGCGGTTACTGCACATGCTCCTCAGTTTATGGCAGAGCCTGGGGAATGATGATGAGGACAGGAACATACTTCTTAGGCTCATGTCAGGATGTTAAGGAGATGAGGTTAGGGTGGGATCATATTTCTGAGGCTTGTGTCACAATGTCAAGGAATTATGGTGGGAGGATGCTCTTGTGGTGAGCCAGAAGGAATGCTGTCTTCCATCTAAATCTAGGATGTCTCCCACACTATCTCTGGTCTCAAAAGGTCTCGAGCCTATTTTATTTATGGTATTTTGGGTCAAACCTAGGGCCTTCATACTGTATGTATCTCTATCCCCTTTTTGGGATAGGATCTTGTGAAGTCACTAAGGATGAGCTGGATGTTGCGATCCTCCTGCCTCAACTTCCCAGAATGCTGGGATAATTGGCATGCAGCACCACACCCAGATCAATTTTATTTTTGAAACAGGGTTTTATTGTGTCATCCAGGTTGACGTTAAACTGTCTGTGTAGCCTAGACTGGTTATGAACTCATGATCCTCTTGCCTCAGCCTCCCCAGTGCTGGGATTACAGGCATGCACCATAACCACACCTGGCTCTCACGCCTGTGCATGTACCTGGGTTTGTTATCATTTTTGAGGTTCAGCCTGTATGAAATGGTGGGCTTTGTCTTTTAACCTGCTCCTGATGGCTGCTAATCAAATGTGAACAAATTTCACTAGGTGCTTGGCCATGTGGTAGATTCTGGGTTTTGGTGATCAACAACAGTCACATAACACCCACTCCTGTAAAGGTCAAGTCTAGTTTGTGCTCGTTTACTAGAGTACTCTTAGCTGGGCACCCACCCGGAGTCCCAGTACTTGGGGTGAGGCAGGAGGATCATATGTGTGAAGCCAGCCTGGGCTGTACAGTGAGTTCAAGGCCAGCCTAAGTTACATAGCAAGACCCTGTCTCAAAGAAAAAAATCTGGCTGGGGAGGCACATGTTGATTGACCCTGTTACTGGGGACCCTGAGGCAAAAGTTGGAGGCCAGCCTGGGCAACATAGCAAGGCTCCTTCTTGAAAAGAAAAAACATCTGTATTTCCTGAGCTTGAGAGAATGGCATGGGGTAGGCGGGGTGGGAGGGGTGGTATCAGCAACCAGAGAATAGAGACAGAAACACACAACCATATAAAACAGGAAAAAAAAGTTCCCACCACCCAGAATAATCACCGCTGGCATCACTGTGTTGCCACGAGTCTTTGCTACTTTGTAAAACTGGTGTTGCCAGGCAGGCACTTAGGTCGCTGAGCTAGATCCCTGGCTCTTGTCTTTTTGAGACAGGGTCTCGCTATGCCATTCAGGCTGGCCTTGAGCTCACTTTGTAGCCCAGGCTGGTCTCCAACTCACAAGATCCTCCTGTCTCAGCCTCCCGAGTGCTGAGATTACAGGTGTGTACCACCATGCCTGGAGAAGTCATATGGTCTTCATAAGGGGTCCTTTTCTGTTTTCTTTTGTGGTGCTGGGGATTCTACCCCAGGGCCTTGCACAGGTACTTCCCATTTTTTTCTTTTTGAGACAGGGTTTTGCAAGGTAGCCCAGGCCGGCATTGAACTTCCAGTCATTTTGTCTCATGCTGGGATTACAGACATGTACTAGCATGACTGGTTTTAGCTGACATTTTATAGATCACCAACTTTTGTTTATTGGAGATACTTGTTTCTATCAATTGTTATGATGAGGATGATTATCATTAATCTCTGCCCACACATATATACCTTTTTGTCTTCTGGCCTGAATTTTGAGAAGTGTTATTTTCTGTCATAGGGTCTGCCTGTTTTGCAAGGACACTCCTTTAGATGCCCTCAAGCCTGCCTTTACCAGTAGGAGCATCTGAAGGAGGTCAGGCATCTTGGCACCCTCAGTCTGAGAATGCCAGGCCCTCCTGGCAGTAAGGAATGAATGCCTCACCCACCTGCTTGCTCTAGTTGCAGCCAAGTCTCCTTCATGTTCCTTTCTGAAACATCTAGGTATTACTCATCTTTGAAGCTGGGTGTGGGAGAATATGAGAGGCCATGTGGGTAGGGGGCCTGGGAGTCTGGCCACTGCCCTGCACCCCAGGCCCAGGTGCACGCTTGCTGCCAGTTCCAGATTTGTGACCTCTGCCAGGCAGGAAAGAATACCAGTAATGCCGCAAGGTCTGAGACCAGGCATGCAGAAGCGCCACAGTGTCGCCATACCCAAAGCACCTATCTCTGGTGGGTCACCAGTCTTAAAACAGGTAAACTGATGCATCCTTGGGGCCTGATAATCAACAACAAAAAATTCTCCCTCTTCACTAAAGATGCCTCAGAACTGACCACTGACTCGACATCCATATGGAGTTGGAAGCTTAAGCCTGACTAGTAGATTAAAGCTGGCAACTCTAATATTTTTTGTGTATTTTGTAAACAGTTTTTCCCTCTACAGAAGCTTTATCTGTATAAAACTCTTTATTTCAAGTAATTTCTTCAAACTTTCAGATGCAAAGTTTGAGTGAAATCTGCACACAGAGAAACAAAGGGTTAATGAATAGTTCATGGAGTCACAAACACACTTTAGATGCAGACTTATTTTAGTGAGGCCAATCTTGATAAGCACACTGCATTCTATTTTCACACTGGATGGAAAGGCAAGGCCATACACCCTTCATCCCGTTCTCATTTGTAATTATCGCACTGGGTGTTATTATACCTGTGTTTATACATCCGGACAGAACAATAAAGATTATACATTATACAGTGTGTGGTCAATTTATAAAATGCTTCTTGAACAAAAACTATCCCAGATTTATTTTATGAATTAAATGCTTGAAAACAAAACAGCACTCCAAAACAATGCTTTTAAGTAGCCTGATGCAGCTTAGCCTGATGGGAATTACACCCCATAAACTGTCTGACATCCCACTCAAACCCTCTGCTCAGAAAAAGATCCAAACTTTCAATGATTGCAAAACAGCAACTAGTGAGGATGAGTTCACTATCATTCTTATCTCAAACTGAATCCTTTTTCGAGGTTCACTCCAAAACCTAATAACAACTACTTAACAGGAGAGAACTGGTGATTGAATTCTGGGTATTCCTCTGTACTTTTTATGTGTCATAATCCAGGTCTATGACATTTCAGTCCCTGTTTTCCTAAATTTGACTTATAGGGTAGGCCTGGCCTAACAAGCCTGACCTCAGGTTCTGGGAGCCTGTCAGTCACTGAGGCTGGGGCAAAGGGGACTACTGATGTGATGACCTCGGGGCATCACCTACTGTGTCCTCTGAGGACCCCGAGTCCTGCCAGCCACTGGTCCTGAGTCTCCCATGATCTCGTGAAGAAGGCGGCTGGGTGGGAGATGTTTCTGCTGTGTGCTGAACAGAGTCCTCCTTGTACTGGTTATCAGTCTCTGCCACACAGGGTCATGGCAGGAGAGAGGACCTGGTTGAAGCCTCTGACATACAAAGCAGCACCTTGTTTTACTGGGGTAGAAAACAGGAAGTCCGCTCCATCCCTCCCTGCTCTGGGAGTCTGAGGAGTCTCTTGGAGCTGGGGCAGTGCCAGTCACAACACTTGGGTTTCCAGCCGGCGAACTTCCTTGACAACAAGATCGATGTTAATAATTGGGTTGAAGTACAGGACCCAATAAAACAAACAGTTGCAAACAAACTGAGGAATGAGGGGCCAGAACATGGCCACAAAAAGTGCCTGTGTTGACACTTTCCAAAAATGGCTCCACATCCTCTGAGGCACTGTCCTGCAAAGAGAAGAAAAGTGGTTCAGACACCTTGGGCTCAGCCTGGCACTCCTCTGCCTCAGGGCAGCTTGCTTGGGCCACAGGGCCCTGTCCTCTGTCGCAGGTGCCTGATGCACACTTGGACCTTTGCTAACCAGTCTATCTTCAGTTCCCAGGATGCAGCCCACAGCCACAGACGCCTGGTCCCTAACTTCATCTGCTTGTTACTGTCACACTTTTACTTATTTTTAAACATTTTTCTCTGATGGGTACAGGCTGTTCTGCGTGCTTTTCCAAAAGATCTTCAGTGCCCTGCAGAGAGGCAGGGGTAGAGAAAGGGCATAAATATCTGTGTTCTCTGTGTGAATAAGTGAGTTTGCTGAATCAAAATACATGAGGAAGATTCTTGTCAGGTTCTCAGCACTGTAAGGTTGCTTCTGATAGACAAGGCCAAGAATCTCACAACTCATCAGTTATCAAGATTAAAGGATGTGGTAGATATTTTCCTTCTGCCTGCCCTTCAGTCATCCCATTCTGGAAATGGCTTTTAAGTTTTGCTTTGGGGATGTCTCCTCACATACTGTTTTTCTTTTCTCTTCTTCTAAAGACAGAATCTCGTAAAGTCACTAAGTTGCCCAAGCTGCGCTCAAAATTGTGATCCTCCTGCCTCAGCCTCCCAGAGCTGGGATTAAAGGCAAACACCATCATGCCTAGTTACCCCCATTCTTTTCTTTGAGGGTACAGGTTACTGGGTACTCAGCCCAGGGCTTTGATCATGCTAAGCACATTCTCTTGCAGAGTACGTTCTCAGCCTCTCTCTCTCTCCTATTCTCTGGGTCAGACTGAAAGACCCCAGGGGTGAGTTGAGCAAATGCCAAGGCTGGCTGAGGAGAGCTCTGCACATCCCTACACATCCCTGACGGGCTTGGGAAGGCACGTGACCCAAGCTGGCCCAATCAGAGAAAAAGTGTCTGAGCCCTGAAACCTGTTACAAGTGGTATGAGAAAAGTGCTATTTTTTTTTCTTTTACTTTTTAAATTTTTGAGACAGGATCTCACTAAGTAGTTGAGGCTGGCCTTGAACTCATGGTGATCCTCCTGCCTCAGTCTTCTGTGTTGAGATTACAGGCATGTGTCACCCACCCAGCCTATAAGTGCTTCCTTTCGAACAGGATTGCTGAAATGCTCCGACCAAAATCAGGAGCAGCCAAAGCTCCCACATGAGGAAGGCTGCAAGAGACTAACAGGGAAAGAGTAAGGATGTGACAGGGAGAGTTGGTCCTGACCACATCCTCTGGGGCTCTGGGTCCAGCACACTTGCTGACCTTTTCAATAAAGCCAGTTTAGGTTGGCTTCTGTCACCTGCGCCCAAAAGCCTCTGACTATGAGGCTGTCTAGATCAGTTCTCTCATTTCTTTCATTGATCTAGAGAAGTTATTATTGTTCTAGTTGCTGGCAAAATAGCATCTGATTGCAGGGCTACAGAATTTCCTCGAGAGCTCTTGATGCTCTATGATACTGCAGTTTCCCATAAAGGACCCTCTTCTCACTTGCTTATTCCCTAATTAATTAAAATTCTTCACATACATACACCCTACTGAAATTATCTGGTTTATTATTTATGTAGGTATGAGATATGTAGGGAAACACTGTAATAATGAACACCCCCCCCAATTAAATGTGAATTAATTTTTCTATGTACTACTTAAGTGGTATTTCTCAAGTCAGAGTCTGAGAAGTCTTGGCAGAGGATATTTTTTCCTTTTCAACTCTGAGAAATACTTCAAAGGTAAGTCTTTTCCCTACTTGGTATTTCCTTCCCAGCCCTTGTTGCTCCAAACACCTCTTACATAAAAACACACTTACTTCAGCTCACTTCTGGACCAGATCCTCCAAAAAGAAAATAATTCGAGAACCGAGAGTAACATGGCATTGACGATGAGAAACCGTGATGTCCAGTAATGGACCTCCAGCCAGTTCCAGGCAAATTCAGCAATCAGCTGATACGGAAGGAAGGAGTATTTGACAAGGAACTCTCTCCACTGCTTCCAAGTGGGCTCCCTCAGATCCTTGAAAGACAACACATGCAATTCTGAAGGAATCCTCAAGTGAAGTCAAAGAAACAAGTGTCCACAGGGTGGAGTGGGGGGAAAGCATGACTGTGAAGAGCCCTGTGGTCAGTGGATGTGACAATTCCTACCAGTGAGCTGGGCGATGACTGTTCTGAGGCGTTCAGGACAGATGCACACTCTGCTCTCAGGGTAGGACAAATAACCACCCCTTGGAGGTTCTATTAAGAGACCTACTACAGATTGGAAGGCCCATACATCTAACTCCTTAGTGTGGTCTGAACCTAGGCTATCTTCTTTTACAATGAAAGCAATGTTCCGTGTTTTTCTTTTTAATATTTCAAGTCCAGAGGATTGCTCCTCTTGCTATGCAATGCATAAAACAAACGAGCTTCCAAGAGACGTCTGATTTCATTTTCTTTTGTGTGGTGTGTCGGGGGGTATCTCTCCCTGCAAAATTCACAGGAAGCCTGGCTGTTGCTTACTCTTCCACAGGAGCCTACAGCCATGTCTCCAATCCCACACTGAGGGACAGGAGCGTAATTCTACTCCAGGCACTCTGCACACCTACCAGAAGCTTGGTGATGATGTCCTCCCCAGAGCTGTCCTCCTGCAGAGGGCAGATGGTGTGGATGAAAGGCAGGAAGGTGTCTGTGTAGTCAAACAGGTACAGGTACAGCAGACCGAGTCTCGGGGAGCTCTTGAGGGTATAGAGCAGGAACAGGGACCTGCCTGGGTTCACGGCCTGCAGGGGACAAGCAGGCAGAGGACCACATTACAACCATGGTGGCCAGCTCCCCATTCACATTCCTTCCATGATCTCATGCTTTTGCCATCAACTTTTTTGCTGATGTGTGATGTGCAGAAAAAAAAAAAGAAAAAAAATTGAATGAATGAATGGCAATAAGAGGCCAAGTAATCTGTCTTTTGGGCTACATTATAAAAAGACATAAGCTGAGTGTGGTGGCGCACTCCTGTACTCCCAGCACTCGGGAGGCTGAGGCACGAGGATCGTTGCAAATTTGAGAGCAGTCTGGGCTACAAAGTGAGCCCAAGGCCAGCCTGAACTGCATAACGAGACCCTGTCTCTATCCATACATGAGATCAGAGGTGAGAAGCCTGCTTTCTGGCCCTGCTCTTAGAACACAACATGTTGGGAATGCAGTTCTGAAAAACAGTCTTTAAAATGTTCAAAGCCAGGTGTGGTGACTCATGCCTATGATTCCAGCCACTTGGGAGGCTGAGGCAGGAAGATAGGAAAGGAGGGAGAAAGGGAAGAAGAATTCAATTTAACTTATCTGTAAGTGGATACCACTTACTGAAAATAACTGAACTAGAGAAGGCTTAATGTATAAAATGTTTGGTGTTGCACTGTCCCAATGAAAGCCACTGAAATTTGGGGCCTAAGCAGATGTGTAGCAAGGTGATCTCTTTAGTATCAGGGCCATGACAGGAGGGCCTGGCTCAGCACTGAGATGCCTTTCCTGAAGGATCACCTGCTCTCAACACACAGTCAACAGATCTTAGTTAAGACTGTAGAACCTTCTCACAGAACAGACCAGGAAAAAACAGAACTGCAATAGCAATCATGTTTGAATTCTAAATGAGATTAATGAATGAACATTTATTTTTTTCCTGATTATAAAAGTAACTTTAAAAATGATTCAACTTATCTGATATTTAGAATCTAGTAAACTGGGCACTTTGTGGAAGAAGATACAAAGACAGCAAGTAAGATCATCAAAGAGGCTTAATATCATTGGTCTTTAGAGAAATACATATTGGAATGATCCTGGAGCACTGGGGGTATAGTTCAGTTGTACAATGCTTGCCTGGCATGCATGACCTTGGGTCTGATCCCCAGCACAGTGAAACAAACAATGGAAATCACTGCACACCTAGTAGGATGGGAGAAGGAAGAAAACAAAGGGAGAAGAGGCTATTTTGGGGGGAGAGATGGATGTACTCCCCATCTTGAGTGTGGTCATGGTTTCAAAGGTATGTACACACATCAAAACATATCAGATTACACACTTTAAGTATATGTGTGTTAATTCTACGCGATAAAGCTTTAAATCTAATTCAGCTTATTTGATGTCATCAGTGGTTTACTATTAAATTTTTAAGTGTGATGAGTATCATTTTAAAAAGATTCTCTTTAGAAATTCACACTAAAGTATGGAAGGATGAAGTAATATGATTGGATATGCTTGGAATCATACATTCTTCCCTCTATTTTTGTATAGATCTGAAATTTTCTGTAGTGAAAGATTTTTAACAATCAATTTATAAAACAGCAGATTCTAGGCCTGGAGCAGAAAAGAATGCCTTGTGAGAAAGGAAACCATCAAGGACCAATGAGGTCATGCCAAAATGACTCTCTACCAAGATGATGATGATGATGATGATGGAGTGCTGGGGAATGAACCCAGGGAGGACCTCCCACATACTGGGCAAATGCTCTACCACTGAGCTATACCTCTAGTACCATAAGACATTTCTTCATTGCCCCACACTCCATGAACTTTTTTTTTGAGACAGGGTCTACTCTAATTTGGGCTGGCCTTGAATTTTATACATAGCTCAGGCTGGTCTGTGATCCTCCTGCCTCGGCCTCCTGAATGCTGGAATTATAGGCATATATTGCCATGCTCAGCCCCATGATATGTTAATACCACAGATATACTATGAATCTGTTTATGTACTGTGATCTTTTTGGAAGATGACAAAAAGTCACTGTCATAACTTTTTTGTCCCCCAAGAACTCATTTTTGCCCCTTGGGGACAATACTGCACTTGAGGTTACATGATCTCAAGGAACACAGGCCCCAGAAGTAAAGCCTGCTGTGTGCAGTCAGAGCAGAGTAAGGACAAGGGGAGATGCCGCATTCCATGTTTGCAGCTCTGGCATCAGTGTGAGTGCTGGACCCAAACAATCCAGCTCTTGTTTACTTTCAATCAGATAAGGAAAAACAACTGCACAATGAGGTGACTATGATGATAGCACTAAAGAGGTAGTGATCTTTTTCAGGGATTCAGAAGGATTCACCAGGACACTAGAGCTGGAGGACTCTTTTGGCTAATTGTCAAATATGCACACTTAAGGAGGGGCTGGGCAGCAAGGAAAAGGCAAAGGAGCTGACTGAGGCGGAAATCATCTTGGTTTGACAGCAGGGTCAGATTCAAGTTCCCATTTACTCTGGTTAATATTAAGAATGATTACTTGTACAAGCTGGGAAGGGTGGTACATATCTATAATTCCAGTACTCTGAGAGGCTGAGGCAGGAGGATCCACAGACGGTATGTCCTGAAGGAGCTGGCAAGGAGCCCAGACAGGTGGCCCCAGAGCCTTGCTCTTTTTCTGTTTTGAGACTTGCATGCGATCCTCCTGCCTCAGCCTCCTGAGTGCTGGGATTTCAGGCATGTACCCCTATGCTTAACTACAGCCATGCTTTTGATCACTGAGCTATGCTGCCTCCACTTCAAATGTAAAGCAGTGAAGTTCCAGATCAAGGGAGGACACAGATTAAATGGAAATGTTAGGACAAACTTCCCTCCAGAGAGACTGCATCAGTTCATGATCCTCAAATCACACAAGTGCCTCTTTCTTCCTATTAAATGTCAAATCTGACAATAGTGTAAGTAGAAAAAAGTCATCTGCTTGTTCAGTTTGCCTTTCTTTAACTATGAATGGGCATTTCTTCTCATAAGTTTATTAGTTATCTGATTTTTCTCCCTGCTTTCTTTAGTTTTAAATATGTACAGTTCAAATATTTTATGACTAATAACAGTATTTGTTTTATAGTATTCATTAAATCCTAACTGTGAAGGAGACCCAATCAGCAGTCACATTAAAGATCAATTTAGCAGAATTTAGTAATACTGAAGGCATGTTACTTATGACCTAGTAATTCCACTCTTCAGTGTACACCACAAAGAAACTCTTATATATGAGCCCGAGAGCTTCCCAAGAATGTCCAGAGCAGTCCTGATTCTAATAGCAAAAATGGAACCCCATGCAGCATCCATCAACAGGAAAATCTGCAAGTTATCACATATGTGTCCGGGGAACAGTGTAAGAGAAAAAACAGTGAACTGGAGCCACAGAGATCAAAGCTACACAGAGAAGGACACACTCACAGCTCATGCCTCTTGTGTTAAGGTTAAAGCCTGGAAAACAATGGTCTTGACCTTGGAGACTCCCCCAAAGTATGGAGGAGAGCAGGCCCAGCAGCCCTGCAAGAACAGGGCTGGCCCAGAGAGAAAGGTAGACTGGGGGGGTAGGAGGGTGTTGTCAGCTTTTCTTAAGTTACACAGCAGGCAGAGATGATTGCTATGCTGTACTCTATTCTTTTTTCAATTAAAAAAAGTTAAGGTTTCACCTTATATTCCCAGAGATTTTGAGGGGGCTTCACGCCTAGTGCTTTGACGCGCTCCAGCTCCGTGAGGATGGCTCTTCTGTGGCTGCTGTTTTCGATGGCATAGGGTGCTCTTGAGAATTCTTCCTCTGTCAGGGTTAAAAGCAATCTGTGGTGGGGGGGAGAGAAGATTTCTTTTGAAAATATACACTGGAAGCAAATTTTCTACACTGAGATCCACCTTATCAATGCAAGTATTTTAGGCTTGAGGCAAAGTGAGACATTAAACAAACAGCAAATAGCTGAATGCTTACTACTTGCCAACTACTAGTGTTTTTTCATAAACCACACCAGATTATTTAACAATTCTGTAGGATTGAGTCGCAATGTGCCCTTTTCATAGACCAGGAAACAGGCTTAGGGAAATGAGGTAACTTGCCCACAGCACACCAAGGTCTGTTTTTTTCCCTAAGCCTTTGACCTTTCAGTTCAAGACTCTGAATCTTACATTTTGCTCTGGTTTGTGTATGTATAGGGAAAAATTTAGAAGGCAATCCAGTTACATATTATGACATTAAGAATGGCTATTTTAGCTGGGTGTGGTGGAAAGTACTTGAGAGAGTGAGGGAGGAAGACTATAAGTTGGAGGTCACCCTGGACAACACGGCAAGACCTCATCTCAAAACAAAACAAAACTTAAAAAAACACAAAACAGAGTGGTTAGTTTGGGGGTAGGGATATAATTTAGTAAAAATTGTTATAGGTCCCTTATCTAGTTTCCTTGTCAGAAAGTAAGACTCCACTCCAGTGATTTTT
>RJWT010010054.1:0-24558 GCA_004365215.1 Cuniculus paca | reverse complement strand
TAACCTGGCAATTAAACAGAATCTCCTTCTGGCAGAAGCCTACACGAATTTGGGGAATGTATACAAAGAAAGAGAGCAGTTGCAGGAAGCAATTGAACATTATTGACATGCATTATACCTCAAACCTTATTTCACTGATGGTTATATTAACCTGGCAACGGCTTTCATAGCAGCAGGTGATGTGGAAGGAGCAGTGCAAGCTTATGTCTCTGCTCTCCAGTACAATCCTAATTTGTACAGTGTTCACAGTGACTGGGGAACCTGCTCAGAGCCCTGGGTCGCTTGGAAGAAGCCAAGGCATGTTATTTGAAAGAAACTGAGACACAACCGAACTTGCTCTAGCTTGGAGTAAACTCAGTTGTGTTTTCAATAGCAAGGGGTGATTTGGCTTGCAATTCATCCCTTTGAAAAGGCTGTCACCCTTGACCTAAATTTTCTGGAAGCATATATCAATTTAGGAAATGTCTTGAAAGAGACAGCGCTGTGGCAGTTTACCTTCGTGCCCTAAGCTTGAGTCCAAATCATGCAGTGGTGCACGGCACCCTAGCTTGTGTATACGATGAGCAAGGCTTGATAGATCTGGCCATAGACACCTACAGGCGAACTATTGAACTGCAACCTCATTTCCCTGACGCCTACTGCAACTTGGCCAGTGCTCTCAAAGAGAAAGGCAGGGTTGCTGAAGCAGAAGATTGTTACAGTACAGCTCTCCGTTTGTGTCCCACCTATGCTATCTCTCTCAGTAATCTAGCCAACATCAAACGAGAACAGGGAAATATCGAAGAGGCAGTTCATTTGTATCGTAAAGCATTAGAAATCTTCCCAGAGTTTGTTGCTGCAAGTTCCAGTTTAGCAAGTGTACTATAACAGCAGGGTAAAGGGCAGGAAGCTTTAATGCATAATAAGGAAGCTATCTGAGTCAGTCCTACCTTTGACGATGCAATGCCCACTTTAACATGGGAAACACTGTGAGGGAGATGCAGGATGTTCAGGGAGCCTTACAGTGTTATACTCGTGCCATCCAGATTAACCCAGCATTTGCGGATGTCCACTGCAATCTGACCTCCAGTCACAAGGATTCAGGAACTATTCCAGAAGCAATAGCTTCTTACTGCATGGCTCTGAAACTTTAGCCTGATTTTCCTGATGCTTACTGTAACTTGCCTCATTACCTGCAGATTGTCTGTGATTGGACAGACTGATGAGTGAATGAAGAAGCTGGTCAGTATTGCAGCTGATCAACTAGAGAAGAATAGATTGCCTTCTGTGCATCCTCATCACAGTATGCTATATCCTCTTTCTCATGGCTTCAGGAAGGCTATTGCTGAGAGGCATGGGAATCTTTGTTTGGATAAGATTAATGTCCTTCATAAACCACCACACAAGTACCCAAAAGATTTGAAGCTCAGTGATGGTCGACTCTGTGTAGAATATGTGAGTTCTGACTTTGGGAATCATCCTGCTTCTCACCCTATGCAGTCTATTTCAGGCATGATAAATTTGAGGTATTCTGAGTCCAGATGATGGTGCAAATTTCTGAGTGAAGGAGATGGCAGAAGCCAATCATTTCATTGATCTTTCTCAGATTCCATACAACAGAAAAGCAGCTGACCACATCCATCAGCTGATCTACATCCTTGTGAATATGAGTGGTTATATGAAGGGTGCTCAAAATGAGCTCTTTGCTCTCAGGCCAGCTCCTATTCAGGCAATATGGCTGGGATACCCTGGGACTAGCGGTGTGCTTTTTATGGATTATATCATCACCTATCAGGAAACTTTACCAGCTGAAGTTTCTGAGCAGTCATCTGAGAAACTGGCTTATGTGCCCCACACTTTTTTTATTGGTGATCAAGCTAATATGTTCCCTCACCTACAGAAAAAAGCAGTCATTGATTTTAAGTCCAATGGGCACATTTATGACAATCGGATAGTTCTGAATGGCATCGATCTCAAAGCATTTCTTGATAGTCTGTCAGATGTGAAAATTGTCAGGATGAAATGTCCTGATGGTGGAGATAATGCAGATAGCAGAAACACAGCTCTTAATAGGCCTGTCATTCCCATGAATACTATTGCAGAAGCAGTTAAATGATTAGCAGAGGACAGATTCAGATAACAATGAATGGGTTCAGTATTAGCAATGGACTGGCCACTACGCAGATCAACAGCAAGGCGGCCACTGGAGAGGAGGCTCCTTATACCATCATTGTAACCACCCACTCTCAGTGTGGTTTACCAGAAGATGCCATTGTGTACTGTAACTTCAATCAGTTGTATAAAATTTATTGCAGATATGGGCAAATATTCTGAAACGTGTTCCCAATAGTATGCTCTGGCTGTTGTGTTTCTCAGCAGTAGGAGAGCCCAGTATCCAACAGTTTGCACAAAAATGGGCCTGCCGTATCATTTTTCCCCTGTTGCTCCTAAAGAGTTGCAAGTCAGGAGAGGCCAGCTGGCTGATGTCTGCCTGGACACTCCACTCCGTAATGGGCACACTACAGGGATGGATGTCCTGTGGGCAGGAACACCAATGGTAACTATGCCCAGAAAGACCCTTGCTTCTCAAGTTGCAGCTTCTCAGCTCACTTGCGTAAGTTGTCTTGAGCTTATTGCAAAAAATAGACAAGCATATGAAGACTTAGCTGTGAAACTGGGAAGTGATTTAGAATACCTAAAGAAACTATGTGGCAAAGTCTGGAAGCAGAGAATACCTAGCCCTCTGTTCAACAGCAAACTACACAGTGGAACTAGAGTGGTTCTATCTGCAGATGTGGGAGCATTATGCAGCTGGCAACATACCTGACCACATGATTAAGCTTGTTGAAGTCACTGAGTCAGCCTAATAAAGACTATGTACAGGAGAATTACTCCTATATCTGAACCTCAACCTTCTTGGGGTTAGGGAACTAGATAACATACTTTTTACTTATCTGTACAGCACCATGTCACAGACAGGTGATATATAATGGTAGTAGAATAACACAGTCAGACTTGCTTCCTACACAGAAGGGAGAAACACAAGAGATGGAAAATTGCTGTTCCACAAGGAATCTCCAGAGTTTTGCATCAACCAGGTCTGGAAGGTCCGATCTCCCTTGGTCTTCCACGGGATGGTTAGCGTGGAGGGGAGAAACAGAGTGTCCAGGCCTCATGAGTCTATGGATTGCATGAGTCTTCTCAATGAGTCCCCCCCCCTTTTATGTTTTGGGTTTTGGAGCTTTAAAAAATACTTGGTTTCGGGTACTTTTTATCATCATGTGAGGTGTTTTTTGATTCTCCAGAGATAAAGTTTTAAGCTAAAATGCTGCTCCCTGTTTTAGTTTCTAAACTCTGATAGAGTAAGGAGGACTTTGCTAGTGTAGTCTTTTTATAGGTTTTATAAACCACTTGAGCCTAGATCAGTCATTTTGTGTTTGACTTGATGTTTTAAACTATCTGTGCTTGTTTGGTTTAGATGATGATTCAAGACTTTTTCTTGTCTATTTCCTATTTTTTTTTTTTAGGTATGGGGGATTGAACTCATGACTTCATGCTTGCCAGGCAAGCACTTACACTGCTGAGCTAAATCCCCAGCCCTATTTCCCATTTCTTTCTCTCCTCCACCTCACCTCCTTTAAAACTTCTCCTGTAACTAAGCTAACAAAATCATATCTGATTCAAAACATCCCAGAGTGTTTCTCTTAAACACATCATCTGGTGCCAAATGAAAATTCTTAGGAGTGATTTACTAATTATGAAGGGCACAGTTGTGGTACTGTCATTGATTAAATTTTTTTTTGCCTGATTTTGACCTATTTCACCAGTGTTTTACCCTTGACTGCCTCTTTTATGCTGTTTCCACAAATGATAGTGTAATAATATTTTTACCTCCCTTTCTAAAGTTTTTTTTAAGGGGAATCTTGTTCTTCCTATTTCTTTCAGCAGAAATGAAATCCCAGCTAAGTATAAGTATTCAAATATTTGATCAGTAAGTTGCAGTTATCTTCACCACATTAAGTAACATTCATTGACAAATGTGTTATAGGTAAAATCATTAAAGGACCATCTATGTATAAAGCCAATTATTTTTCAGACTTTGTTAGGGCATTATATAATAACTATCTTCTGGGCTTGGTTTTGAAGTCTGTATGGATTCAGCCTCATTTGTAGTGTATTGCACTGTTACTTGGTACGGAATAGAAATTAAGCTTTAAAGTCCTCCTGAAGCTTGAGTTCTTGGTATCAAAAACCAAAGGAATGAAATTATCAAATTTCACAAAGGGTCAAGAGGCTTGAGGCTTAAACCAACATATGAAAGTACATTTGTCTTACTGTGCTGCACTTATGACATCAAGTCACAGATAATTTTTTGTCTGCTAGTAGTGTTCTAGATAATGGTGTCTTTCCAAAGTTCTGAGGCAGAGAACCTGTTTTCTAGTTGGAGCTGTTGCCTGAATGTACCCTGGCTGACAAATTATTGAATAATATGAAGACCTTAAATTTCAGGAAGATTCTTACTGTTAATCAAAATCTGGGTAAGGAGTCTTAAATGTAATTCTGCTTCAGAATTACATGTTAATAAACTGTGTGTACTTTTCAACAATGTAAATCAAGAGACGTCAGTTAAGGGATTTCTCAGTTTATTTTTTATCTGATTGAACTGTCAGTTAAGGTCACTAGCATGGTTGCCGATAAACTGATTGAAGTTCACTGAGCTGCTCACTGTGAAATAGGATACTATACCTCCAATGCCCTCAAGGCTGTAGCCTTGCAACTGTTTGACAAGCGCATCATTCCGCCTGTAGGGATGAACTTCCTGGCATGAGCAGTAGTCGCTCTGGCTGAAGCTTCGCTTATTGTAATAGGCTTTTATTCCCAGATAATATGTGGCACACTTAATTCTGAATAGAGGTATAGACATTACTGGGAACTAATTTTTTCTATTATATTCTGCTTTATCAAAAAAGTAAAACATTTAAATTGTGCTACAGGAATTCAGATGTTGCCTCCCAATCTTTAGACAATAAATGATCTCCCCTTAAAAAAAAAATAAGCCACATTGCATTCCAAAGGTATGTCCATGCGCAGACCCTTCAAGGCTGCACAAAACCAGGGCAAGGGAAGAGGTAATGGGGAGTGGTGAGTGTCTTGGGCCACCAAACCACCCAAGAAAGATGTCACCCATATTGATGTGTCTGGACACTCTTTGCTAACAAAACAGCTGACTTCCACATAATAAGCCCACTCTCTTTAGAAGGATATTTCACTGCATAGGTTTATTGAGGTTTTACAACTGACCACAATGTATTTCTCCCTCACAAATTCAATGTATCCTGCCCAAGAAGACTTTTTTGTGGTTATGATTTTCTACATTTTCTTACAAGGGTCAACGGAGACTCAGGACAATTTACAAATTCAAGTTGTATTTGAGCTCAAGTTCAGCCTCACACTCAGGAATCATAAGGAAATGGGAAGTCATGCAATGGCCAGGCCCACTGACCATGAGCTAACCCATGGTGATGACAGATTGGATCCATGATCTCCTGTGGGAGGTAATTGGCTAAATCAACTGGAGTTAAGCATTCCTCGACCCTTATTGTGATCCTCATGTTGAACTCAGAAGACCTCCAAAAGAGTGACAGTGTTCCCCAGGGGAAATCATGACCACAACATAGATGAATGGAAGGAAGTTGCCGTAGCTGATGTTATCTTCTGCCAATCTCCCTAGTGACACAATTGGGCATTTAAAGCACATGCTAGCATGGCTCGTGGTATGGTTGAATGTGTCCTTCAAATATGTGTGTTGGAAACTTAATCAGGTAGGGCCTTTAAGAAGTGTTTAGGCTCTGAGGGCTTCATCCTTGTGAGTGGATTAATGTTAATCCTGTGAGTTGGTTCATTATCAGTTCAACCTGATTCCTTCTCTCACCCAGGTGCTTTCTTCCTTCTGCCTTCTACTATGCGAGACATGGCCAAAGGTCTGCTATGCGAGACATGGCCCATTGCGCTGTATATTAGGCCTTCTCTCAATTCCTGTCTAGACTTTATTTTTACTTTAAAGAGGATAAAACCAAGGAAAATAAAACAGTACAAAGCCAATCAGAATAAACCAGTGTAAGTAATACAGGACTTCACAACATTACAAAATCAACAACAGTTACCATAATGCCTTTTGTTGTCTTCAAAATAGCTGCAGATACCTTTAGACAGAGTAAAAATCAAACCACAGAATAGAATAGAAACAGTAAAAGCAAAACAGTGGATACAATAAAGGACTACAAAACAAGACAATAGTAAATTCAAAATGGCTACCACATTATATGTTACTATCTTTGAAATAACTGCTCATGCCACTGATATAACATAATCAAACAAAGCAAAAGATAATAAAACCCAACCCAACAAAACAATGAACAATGTAGGACTTCAAAACGAGACTATAGGGAATCAACAATGGCTACCACCCTCAGAAGGAGATCCCCCCCCCAGATGCCACGCTGCATACTGCTATCTTCTGAACAGATGATCAGTCCACTGGCCCTAGACCTGCAAGATAAGTGAAACACCAAAGCACCACAGGCATCCAATTGTATTTCACCTTGATAGCTATCATCAGAGCCTGTGCTTCTCTGGATCAACCAGTCATTTGGAGGGGGGATTGGCACTTCTTGGTTGCCAGCCCATGAGCTGGAAGGAGCTGGGATCTAGCTGTCCCCTTGCCAGCAGCGGCCCATGGGGAAAGGTTTGGCTCTGGATGTCCTGGTCCAGCAGTGGCCTGCTCATGGCGCTGGTTCCGGCAGCAGAGATAGTTTCTGTGTAGATCTAAACATGCCCTGTGACACCTACCTGGAGAAGAAGCAAAACACTTTGTATTCTGCATATTGCCCACAATTTTCACCTACTGACCTCTCTTGCATGACTGTACTGCACCATCTCTTTTCCTTGATACTTGAGGCAAGTCACCTCCTAAGGTGAGGACACTCTTCCCCCTGGGCTGAGCACTTGCTCCAGTTTTCCCTGACTAGGGTCAAATTATCCATGGGAAGGTGACTCTCCAACCTTAGAGACAGAGGTTTGGGCCTCTCTTTGCTCCACTTACCTCTAGGAGGCGCAGCTGAGCTCCTCTCTGTGGGCGTGGTGTTTGAGATGATGCACAGTAGGGTATCCGGGCAGGAGACCTGGATAGGTGTAGGGTCCCACCCCACTCAACAGGTGTTCTGAGTTTAGCTGAAATCAGAGAAGGTTCAACTAGGCTCAGAGATAATGAAGCTGAAATTTCCCCACAAGCCCCATTCTTGACAGTCTCAAGTGTCTTCATGGTAAGAAATACTAAACCCCAAAACCAATCTTCAGGGCAGGCTGCTAGTGGATGTTCCTGGGAGGACAGGGGTGAGACCATTTCTGACTTTCTGTGTGTGCGACCTAGGGAAAATCAGTGTCGCTGAGCCTAAGTTTCTTCATATGTTGAATGAGATGGATGGTAGCTGCTTTATCTGCCTTTAGGAGTACTGTGAAGTGTAAATGTAATGATAGGCACAAGAGCCCTTTCTAAAATCTGCAGACTAAAGAAACTCCTGAGAAATTAATTGGGTTTAATTTCTACTCTTCCTCTAGCCTCCCACAAACAAGATTACCCAAGGATATATAGCTTAGCAAATCAGGACCAAAGGAGAACTAATGGACCTTCTTTGTTTTTCGATTGAGGTGAAATTCATGACATAGAATTGACCATTTTAAAGTGTTTAATTCAGTAGCATTTAGTATGTTCAAAATATTGTACAATCATTGCTTCTGTCAAATTCAAAATATTTTCATCACCTCAGAAATAAATCTCTGAACTCAATAAGCAGCCCCTGGTATCCACCCCGTTCTTTCTGTCTCTGTGATTTTGCCTACTCTACAGATCTCCTCTAAGTGATGTTCTCAAGATTCATTCATGTTGTAGCATGTGTCAGAATTTTCTTCCTTTCTGAAACACAACTAACATCCCATTGTATGTTCATTCTAAATTTTGTGAGTACAATGATCTGTCCATAGACATTCAGGTTGCTTCCTCTCTTAGGCTATTGTGAATAATGTTGCTATGAACATGGGTGTACGATGATCTATTTGAGTCTTTGTTTTCACTTTTTTGGGAGTATATAGTCAGAAGTACACTTACTGGATCATATGACAATCTGTTTATTTTTTATTATTTAAAAGAAAAAAATACAGAAAAGAAAAACAAAAACCAAAAGAGACAAACAAACCAACAATAAACCCAAAACAGTAACAGTATAGGCTTTCAAAACAAGATGATAGGAGTTTAACAATGGTTGTTATATTGCATATAGTTATCTTCAAAAGGGTTGCTTACATTACCAGATATAGATGTGCAAAATTTATCTAATCATATGAGTATTAACTGTTCTTTTCAAAGAACTAATACAATTAGTAATATAATCATCTTAGCTATCATATATATATATATATATATATATATATATATTTACAAATTTATATCTTTTTGCTTTTCCCTTCCTTCTTTCTTCCTTTACCCTATCCTAGTTACCTTTCCCCTTTGAGCAGTTTCTTACCTTTACACAATATTTACTGTAGATTTTGAATCTTATTTGCTCTTTCAGCTTCTTACACTAGGGAGACAATATGGTACTTAGATATGTGAGTTTGATTCATTGCACTTATGAGTATGGTCTCAAGTCGCATCCATTTACCTATAAAAGCCTCACTGTGATCTTTCTTTATAGCTGAGTAGTACTCCACTGTATAAAAATACTACATCTTTTTTATCCATTCCTCAGTTGATCGGCATTTGGATTGTTTCCAAGATTTGGATATTACAAATTGTGCTGCCATAAACATGAGTACACATATATCACTGTGGTATGATGTTTTGAATTCTTCTGGGAAAATGCCTAGAAGTAGGATAGTTGGGTCAAATGAAACTTTTAATCCTAGCTTTTTGAGAAATCTCCATGCTGATTTCCACAGTGGTTGCACCAGCCTACACTCCCACCAACAGTGCAGAAGAGTTCTTCTTCCCCCACATCCCCTCCAGCATTTGTTATTGTTGATTTCTTGATCTTGGCCATTCTTTCTGAAGTGAGATGGAATCTCAGTGTTGTTTTAATTTGCATTTCTCTAATGGACAATCATGCTGAACATTTTTTCATATATTGATTTGCCATTGGTATTTCTTTATCTGAGAAGTGTGTATTTATCTCAGATGCCCATTTTTGGATTGGGTCTTTGACTTTTGGGGGCCTGATTTTTAAAAATTCTTTATATGTTGAGTGGTGATAATGGACACCTATATACTTTGTCAGAGGGACAGTTGGCTAAGATATTTTTCCAATTTGTGAGTGTTCTTTTCAATGCTTTTAGGTTTTTTCTTTTTTTTTAGATTTCTTTTGAGATGCAGAAACTTTTTAATAAGATGAGATTCTAGTTGTTGATTCTGGGAAGTATTTTCTGTGAAGTTTGATTTTTGTTCATGAATTCTCTGCCTACCCCTATGTCTTCAAGGTTTCTACCTACTTTGTCTTCCAACAGATTTAGTGACTCTGTTTTAATATTTAGACCTTTGATCCATTTTGACTTTAGTTTAGTGCATGCTGATATACAGGGGTCTAGTTTCAGTTTTTGGCATATGGAAAACCAGTTTTTCCAGTATCACTTATTAAAGAGGCTATCTTTCTTTTAGTGAACATGTTTGGCCCCTTTGTCAAATATAAGGTGGTTGAGTGTGTTTGTAGTTGTGGTTGTATCTTCTAATCTATTCTATTGATCTTTAGATCTGTTTTGATTCCAGTACCATGCTGATTTTATCACAGTAACTTTGCAGTATAATTTCAAGTCAGGGATTGTGATGCCTCCTGCCTTGCCTTTGTTGCCCAGAATTACCTTTGCTATTCTAGGTCTCTTCTGATTCCAGATGAATTTTAGAAATGATTTCTCTAGGTCTGTGAGGTATGCTAATGGTATTTTGATGGGAATTGCATTAAATCCATATAACAATTTTGGGAGTATGGCCATTTTCACATTATCTGTTCTTCCTATCCATGAATAAGAAATGTATTTTTCATTTTCTGAAATCCTATTCAATTTCTTTTTTCAGAGTACTGTAATTTTGAATGTATAGATTTTTTACTTCCTTTGTTAGATTGATTCCTAAGTATTTCATTTTTTTTTGATGCTATTGTGAAGGGTGTGGTTTCCCTTATTTCTCTCTCAGTGAGTTTGTTATTTGTTTACAGGAATGCTATTGAGTTTTGAGTGTTGACTTTGTATCCAGCTACATTACTGAATTTGGTTATTGAATCTAGAAGTCTTTCAATGGAGTTTTTGGGGTCTTCTATGTAGAGTATCCTGTCATTTGAAAATAATGATAAATTAACTTCTTCATTTCCTATCCTTATTCCTTTTATTTATCTCTCTTTTCTAATTGCTCTGGCTAATGTTTCCAAAAATATATTGAATAAGAGTGATGATAATGGACACCCTTGTCTTGTTTCTGATTTTAGGTTGAAAGTTTTCAATTCTTGTCCATTTAGTAAGATGTTGGCTGTTGGTTCATCATATATGTCTTACATCAGATTGAGGTAAAGACAACTTATCCTGATTTTTCATAGTATTTTTATCCTGAATGAATGTTGGAATTTGTCAAATGCTTTTTCTGCATCTATTGAGATGATCTTGTGATTCCTGTCTTTGGCCCTGTTGACATGGTATATTGCATTTATTGATTTGCATATGTTGAACCACCCCTGCATTCCTGGGATGAAAAAACTGGGCTAGCTATTCTGTTTTCAGAAAACATGAACATCAAACCAAGAATGATCAAAAGAGATAAAGAAAATCACTTCAAGAAGAAGAGATTACAATCATAAATATGTATGTACCAAACATGGGAGCACCCAACTATGTAAGACAAATCTTAATAGACATGAAATAGCAAATAAGCAATAATGTTATAGGTGATCTGTTCCTATTCTTGAGCTGAATTTCTGAGATCTTGATTATTATATGTCTGGGTGTAGATTTGTTTTGGTTATGGCTAGCTGGAGTTCTATATGCCTCACTTATTTGAATGTCACTTTCTTTTTCCATGCTTGGGAAGTTCTCAGAAATTGTTTCTGTAAACAGACTCCTGATGTCATCATTTGTCTTGACCCCTGCTTTTTCACTCACATCTTTAATTCTTAAGTTATGTTTCTTTGAGGTGTCTTGCAGTCACTGAATTGTTACTTCCTGGTTCCTTGTTATTTTTAAAAGATCTTTCCTTTTGCAATCACAAGCTGCAAACCTGTCTTCAAGGTTTGAAAGTCTATCTTCAGTTTCTTTCAATTGGTTTTGCTAGCTTTCAGTGGAATTTTTAATTTCCTGAATATCTATTTGAATGTTTCATGCATCCTAATTCTATCTTATATTGTTCGTTCGTTTCTATCATTTTCTTATGTTCCTCTATTTTTTATATACATCTTCTTTAGATACATTCAACATTTCTCTCATAATGTTTGTCATTTCTTTTTTTACCTGAGAGATTATTTCTGATCTGATTTCTTCTATAGCTTCATGGAGTTGTTTCTTTACTTCAGTTGCTCTCATTTCAGAAAGTTCAATTGTATGATTTCCAGTGTTTTCCATTTCAGTGTATCCTGGGTTTGTTCTTGGTGGACTGGAGGTCTGAGACTGTATCTTGCTCTTTTGTTTTGTCATTTTCCTCTGGGACCTGTACGACTGGCCAGGCACCTGCCTGATGATTGCATTGGAATGCTGGGCTGGGCAGAGCTTGGATCCTCTGATATCCGCTTGGATAGCTGAGGTGTACCCCTAAACTATGGTGCTGGGACTTTGCACTGTGATGGGCAGAGCTCAAAATCTCCAGGACCTGTTGGCTAGGATGACTGCTTCTTGATGGACTGCTCTGGGTCTCTGAGCTGAGCAGGACTCAGTACCTCTGGGACTTGTGCTGCTGGCTGAGTGTTCCCTCAATGGATTGCACTGGGACCCTGGGCTGGGCAGAGCTTGGATCCTCTGGGACCCATGCAGCTAGCAGGAACACACCCCCAGAGTGTGGTGCCAGGGCCTTGTGCCTGACTGGGCAGAGTTTGGATCCTCCATGACCTCACTGCTAACTAGGGTGCCTGTTTAATTTTTTTTTTGAGGAGTTATTGTATTTTTTCCAAAGTAATGATGCCAATTTATTCCTACAAGTAATGCCCAAGTGTTCCAATTTCTCCACACCTTTGTCAGTACTTACATTTTATTTCATTTTTAGTTTTACTTATGATAGTAGCCCCTAACAACTGTGAAGTGTCTCATTGTGGTTTTATTTACATTTTCCTCATAACTAATAATGTTGAGCACTTTTGCGTGCCTTTCAGTCATTTGTATATCTTTGATGCAATGTCTATTCAAGTTCTTAGTCCATTTTGTAATTAATTTATTTGCCATTTTGTTGATGAGTTGTAAATATTGCTTATTCTGAATATTAGTCCTTTATCAGTTGTATGATTGAAAACTATTTTTTCCATTCTGTAATATATCTTTTTGCTTTCTTGTTAATATTGTTTGATGCACAAAAGTTGAATTAATTGAACAATTTGTCTCTGTGGGTCACATTCTTTAACTGGATATTTCATTATTGCAGGTCAAAATCCAAAGTTTCTTTTACTGTACAGTAGTACCTTGGTTCACAAACACTTCTGTTTGCAAACAATTCAGTTGGCAAACAAAAGCATTCAGCAAAATTTTGCTTCTGTTTATGACTTCCACATGAGGTGATGAACACAACTGTAGCCATTTTCTGCAGAATCATATAATAAATTATGTTTGTGTACAGAGGTTCCACTGTATTTTGGTGAAATTCAGTTAATCCAAATTTTTGTTGCTCATGCTTTTAGTGTCATATGTAAAACTCTATTGACAAATGCAAAGTCTTGAAGATTTACCTCCATGGTTTCTTCTAAGAATTTTATAATTTTAGCTCTTATATTTAACTCTGATTCATTTTGAGTTAAGTTTTCCTTGTGGTGTGAGGTAGGGGCCTAAATTCATTCTTTTGCAGGATGCTGTTAGGCCTTTATTTTTAAAGCATGACTGCCTAATCCTTGTAGTTGGGTTACCTTAGAGGAAGAGGCCTCTGCACGCTGGCAGGGAGATCCCTTGTGTACAGGGCATAGGGTTTTTTGAGCCTTAAAGGATGAGGAACATGAGGCGCTTGCATCCACTTGCAGGTGCTACCTTAAGCGGTGGGGCTCTAATGAAAGTGTTCCTGGTCATGGGCAGAGACAAGAGCCACAGCTCTCATCCTGGGCAACCTGTCCCAGCCAATACAAAGGCAGTGCAGTGTCTGCCTTCGAGATTATCTTGGGACCATGGATCGGAAGTGCAGAGAAGGGCGAGGGACTTAATTAAATAACATAGCTCCAAAGTCTCCCATATCAAAAGTGAGGGTCATTCTCAGAGTGATGGAGTATTAATTTGCCACCTCCCCAGTGGCAGTGGGGCTGGGTCAAGTCTGAAATGGCTGTGAAAAATGAAGAAATGTAACATTTCCTGCATCTCGGATGTATTGAAGCAAAATTGATGTCTGTGATACTACTCTGTAAACAAGACATCATGATTACCTGATTACCTCCAACCTTGTTGTTGGAGACCCTGGGGTTTAGGTCCTACTTTTAACTGTAATAAAATAGTTAATTATTTCTTAATTATCAAGACCTGGTTCTGCCTTTCCTTGTGTTGCTTTAAAAGTGAGTCTCAAGGGAAAAAAAAAAAGTCATGAAATAAAAAGATCTGAGTGATTCTGGACTTGCATAAGACTGTGACAAGATAGCCTGAAGGAGGAAACTAAAAATTTTGCTTGGACAGGCACATACACAACATGAGCTGAGAGGTCAGAGCCCCCACTGGTAGAGAAGGTCAAGGTTGGTGACTGGACCTGCAGGTTATGTGATCACCAAAAAAGAGGTGATAGCCGTAGTTACTGAGGCAGAGAGCTGTAACCGAGGCTTTGGAGAACCTGGATACATGATAGATTTCTCAAAACAGAAACTTAATCTAGCAGTGGGGGATATAAATAGTAAATCAACCCCTTATCCCTCATTATTTGCATGCCAAGCTAATTTTGAATGGTCTATTTCTATAGAAATCAGTGAAACTTCCACCCATCTGTAGTGCCAGTTTCATTTTTTTTCCTTCTAATTCTTGGCTTCTCACAGTTCTCTTTATTTATTTAGCTATTTTTTATCAACGCAAACATAAAATTTCAGGAAACCACGTTTACATCCCCAGATGCCTCAAGCATCCCTTCTCATTTTTCCAGCACAATTTTGTCTGAGGATGAGGACATTCATCATGATTAAAAGTATAATAAAAAGTTTCAGTGATGCAGTGTCTCTTCTCTGAACTTCCATTCATCTGAAGAGTGCCTCTTTCTAATAAGACTCTCACATTTTACCCTGCATCAAACCAAGGCATTATGTATAGCAGGAAAGAAGAGAGAAAGGTGAGGTGAGAGCAACAGAGGAAGGCAGGCGGGAAGAGAACTGGCCTTTAGGAACAGGTAGGGAGAGAATTTTCCAGGTTATAGGGTGACAGGAGGACTTGGAGCCTTGTCCTTTTCCCCAGCAGCTCTCACTGTGGAATGAGTCTTGTAATAAGCAAGGATGTTATTTGCTGGCTCCCTGTGTGCATCTCCAAGTGACATTTGCTGTCTCCACTGGACTAAAACTCCAGGGACTGAGGGTTCCTGCCTTCACTTCTGGTGCCTTTCAGTGCTGGCTTCACACTGATGCTCGATATACACTTAGAACAGTAGGGGACTCCTTTGCCCACCGGACTGCAAACTTGTTGACGACTGTTGATTCAATTTTAAAAGTGTTATTAAAGCCTACTTCATTTAGGACACTGTGACAGGAGCTTTGAGATTATTTATGGTTCCTTATTCTTTACTGGGTTGCACTATTAGCTCACTGACTCTGTCTGTATGTCTTCAATTGAAATTTTCCAAGAGACAGGATCTGAGCCAGTGAGCTGAAGCCCTTGGGACTCTGCCCACCTGCCTCCCACAAAACAGGTTTGCTGACACAAATCTGGAAGACTCAGGATTAACCCTGACATTTATGGGGCCCTAAGGAGAGCAGGAACAAAAGTCTACTGGCATAACCATGTTTTGATTAGCAATTAAATATTCCTGGAATAAAAACTGTTAGGTTTTAGGGATCTTATATGATGTGTTTAAATTATTGATTTTATTATGATAGTTGCCTTGCTTATTAGTAATTAAATCTTCAGTAAATAATTAGTTATATTCTGTCTGTAAATTTTAAATGGGCCATGCTTGCCAGAGGTGTGTTAAATTCCATTGATTGGAGGTTTTTAAAATTTAAGTAGACTGTCTCCTTGAAGATTTGTTCCTTTTTTCACTTTTTTCTCATTTTTGAGCTCTGTATTTATTCATCCTGCATCTATCACAACTTCAACTTCACTCAAGATGATTTGAAGGCTGAAAAACATATTATAAGATCTTATTCAAAGTTTACAACTTTGAGTAGATTTTCATAAGAAACATAAATGAAAAATTTTAAAAAGATTATTTTCAAAAATTTTAAAAATTTCAAACAGATTGTTTTTCTCCTAAAATACACTCAAGGAATCTTAGAAAATGTTGTAATATAGTGTTAAACTGTGCTAACCCCTGCTGTACAAATACTACACCCACTCTCTCACCTCATTTGAGCGGCTCTAATAAGATGCCAGAGGACGGGAGGCTTAAACAGCAAACATTTATTATTCGCAGTTCTGGTGGATGCAAGTCCAGGCCTGCAGTGCCAAGGACCTGCTTCCTGCTTTGCAGATGGCTGCATTCGTGCTATGTCCTCTTGGAATAGACAAATCATCTTTTGTGTGTCTTTTCTTATAGGGGCCCTAATCCCCTCCCAAAGGCTGCCCCTCATGGCACCATCACATTGGAGATTAGGACTTCAGTCTGTGAATTTAGAGGCACAAACATTCCATGCCCAGCACCCAGCATTACGTGTGCTCCCCGGCGAAGAGAGCTGCAAGCAGTCACACTCCAAGGTGTCAGGCCTGCAATTAGACAAAAGTGCGCCTGCTTCCCTAGAGGACAGAGCCTTGGATTTGGGTGGAGGGTGAACCAGGTGGCGGATGCAAACGTCTTCTGTTAAGGCCGCTCTGGTTTGGTTTGGATGTCAGGGTTCTGGTGGATTGAATGAGGCCCCTGCACCCTTAATCTGTTAGCACTTAGAACCAACACAGGCAGCTCCTCCGTGCACACAACAGCAGATGTGGTGCAAGCACTGAGTGCACACACGGGGCCTTTGCACGCTGTCTGGCTTTTGAATTATTACAGCGCACAGGGTTCAGCAAGCAGGAGGCTATTTCTGGATTCACGAGCTAAAAAGCACAAGTCTATTCCAGGATGAACTGTTCCAACTCCCTTTTGACACCTTTCAAATAGCAGCAGAGTCACCCTCTGGGCCTCCCATCTCATTTCCAGGACCGACTGACTCAGGAACCCGCCACCGGGTCCCCGTGCCTCTGTCAGCATGCCGTTGGTCCTGGGGACCAGCCCTTATTCTGACCTTGGCCTACGAGGCTGTGAGTAAATGCATCTGCAGATGAAAAATTGAGTTCTATCTAAGTTCAGGATAACTCTCAAAAGTTTTAAAGCATAAATTAATATTTAAATGCTACTGTTACTAAATTATAGAAGAAACACTGAAATTATAGAGGAAACACTGAATCCAATAAAACTAAGTTAAAAATAGTTTCAATCCTTATCAACTCCATGCAAACATTTTCAAATCATCGTTTCTATTTAGGCTCTATTCAGTTAGTAGATCACGCTCAGCTCCAAGGGACAGAGGCGCTCGCACCAGCAGGTGGAATTCAGAACCTATGGGCATTCAGGCCAGGCATGCCGCGCATTGTCTGTTCCTATGGATCTGCACACCCATCTCCCCTCTGCTGCAGCCCATGTGCTCTGACAGCTACTACTGGGCTTCTTGTCCTCTGCTACCAGGGAACGTGACTGATGGAGGTGCCAGGGCTTCAAATGGGTGGGAGAGAAAGACCCTGAGAGCAGTGGCTGCTTTCCTCTACTAACGTACTGCTCCCTCCTCTTTGGCACTGCTCTGTGCTCTGGAACTTAACTTCTTTTGCCCATCAGGATGAGGGAAGTGGTGGCTTTGTACTGTCCTTAGTCTCAGGTGGGTGTTCCACCCTTCCTTGGTGGGATTCCCTTGACTCTACCTAAACCTTTGTTAAACATCTCTTGACACTTGGCACAGTTGTGCATGCCTGGAATCTCATCTATTTAGGAAGTGGAAGCAGGATTAGGGACTTAGCAAGAACCTGTCTCAAAATTAAAAAAAAAAAAAAGGACTGGGTATGTAGCTCAGTGCAAAGGCCCTGGGTTTGATGCCCAGTACTATCAAAAAAGGAAAGAAAAAAAACAAAAAACAAAAAAACTTCCCTTCATTATGCTCTCCTCCTAGACTACCCTGGTTGGTTAAGTCATCTGTTTTCTGATAGAACCAACTAATACGAGTGGGAAAACCCTAAGTGAGAGCTGCCCAGGTAAATGATCTTAGCATTGCCATTTAACAGCCACACCCCTCCACACCATTTATTTATTCTGCAAATATTTACTGAATGCCACAGTGCACCACCTGATATGAGAGGTATCATCAGCAACTCAGAGACTAGAGGGATTGAATTTGGTCTTGGACTGGGCATATAGTCAAGAAAGGCTTCCTGGGGGAAGAAACAGAAGTAATCAGGAATCTGGAAGATGAATAAAGATACTAGACAAGAAGGCAAGATCTGAGTGTTCTATATTTTATTTTATTTTTTTTTGAGGCACTGGGAATTGAACTCATGACCTCACACTTGCCAAGCAGGCACTTAGGCCACTGAGCTAGATCCCTGGCCCTTTCTATGAGTGTTCTAAGCATAGGGAATAGAACAGGCAAAGGATCAGAGGTCACAGGGATCGTGGGATAGTGGAGGAACTCAGTTTACTCAGGAGGTTACATCCAAGTGGTCCTGTAGGAAGGTAAAAAGGACTTGAATCTGTTGGTACCATGAACCATGGAGGAGATGTAACTTTGTACCAATGGCAGCTAACAGCTGTGAAGGGTCTTGAACCCAAATGGATCTGATTGGGTTTTCCTCTCTGAGGATCTTTCTTACTGCAGAATGAAGAGCAGGTGGGTGGAAAGGAGGAGGCAGGGAGATGGACTAGGAGGCCCTTGAAGAAGCCCATGTGTCCAGATCTCAGGTAGCAAGAGTGAGGCTGAAAGAAATGGATGGAAGCAATCGGTATCTGGGAGTTAAGTATACCTGCCCATCACTACTCACTGTGATTTTGATGTTCCTGATGCCGAGCTGCTCACTTGGAGGTTCTGACACCCCTAGTGTCCCAGGCTGTCCCACTCTGTCCAATCTCTTGCACTGGTCCCTCAGCCCTGCCTCCCACCTAGGACAGATGAATTTGTTTGTACGCGTCCATGGAACATTAAAAAACAATCCTGCCGTGTGCCAGGACTGGGCTAGGTTCTTGAGTCTGTTTCCTGGTTTAGTCCTCATAACAACTCAAGAAAATTTTTATTAGTAGTATTTCCTTCTTTCCAACAAGATACAGGAGGTGCAACCTCTGGAACAAGGCCACCAGTCCCAGAGCTACTGTAGACAGGAGATGAATGTGTCTGGCTGGAAAATCTCATGCTTTTTCCAATGCACTGCCTGGTATTGAACCTAACTGTATTAATAAGAGAAAATATTACACAATTTACAATGATTGTAAATTGGTGGCCTTCAGCAAGAAAGCACTGTCATGAATCTCAGGCATGACATAAACCTTGCTGGCACCTGGTGTCATCAGGGAGCTTAATAACAGTGATATTTCCCTGACAGCAAAGTGACTCACTGAGTGAGACCAAGGTCAGCCTGCCTGTCTCTGTGGCCCCTGCACCCTGACCTCTTCAAACCAGCAAAAACCTGACACCCAGAAAACTCTGTTCTGCCATTTTAGCATTCAGCAGATTGCTTTACTGCTGTTGAATATAGCTCAAGACAAATGTGTAGTGAACAAATAATAATGGAACTCTCTCTGACCTATTTAAAAACTACTAACTCCTCAGGGCAGCAATGAGACATCCTTATTCACCACCACATGTCCAGCTCCTGGGATGCAACAGGGGCTCAGGAGGTGTCTACTAGGTGACACTGGACTGAGGGACCACTTCAAGATCACCAGCATGTGCCACACATTCAAAGTCTCGCCATGCCACTCAGCCAGGTCACAGAGAAACAAGTCATCCAAAGCCTCTGAAGATTCCACCTTATGGCTGGACCGTGTATCCCAACCTGTGTCACATGATGATCCCTGACTTGCTGTTGGATCTTCCACTTTTTGACTCATAATTTTTTCTCCCTGTAGACAGACTTTCTTAAGTAGACAGGCTGAATTGTGTTGCAGTCCTAACTCACAGCCTCAGAATGGGACCTTGTTTGGAAGGAGGGTTGTTGCAGATGGAATTGGTGGTGATGATGTCATACTGGAGAAGAGTGACTCCCTGATTCAATATGACTGGAAACCTTATAAAAAGCATGCCTCATGGAGAAAGAGACACGCACATGGTGGGAACACTACATGAAGATTGGAGTTTTGTTCCCATAAGCCAAGAAATTACTGGAACAAATCTCTCCCTAGCACCTTCAAGAGCACACTCTCCTACTGACACCTTGATCGTTGACTTCTGTCTTCTGGAACAGTGAGGCAGTAAGTTTTAGCTACCGTGTTTGTGGTACTTTGTTAAAGCCACCCTAAAAAACAAGCATAGCTTTGACCTGCTTCCTAGGCCTCATTCTTTGCTTCCTTCCTTGTTGATGTTCTGGCCTTCCTCTGCCTCTCTCTTCTCTGAGTGACTGGCTCCCCTGTCTGCACTACCACACATGGGTGGTGTCCCATCTGGGATGTATAGACACAGAAATATGGAGGTGTGCAGTCTACTTGATGCAGCAGCACTTGATATCCTTGTTGCATTTTTCCCCTTAAAGCTAACCTAGTGTGAGGAGGGGTTGCATTGTGGCTGTTTGGTGGGCAACTTGGACCCTACTCCTCTGTATGCTTGGCTTTAATCTGAGGACCAAGGGGATGAAGAATCTGACAAGAGTGATAAGAGCTCAGTAGGCCTCCAGCTGTGACCTCTGTAGCATGTGTTATGGTTTGTATCTAGGTGCCCCACCCCAAGTCTCATGTAGTCATGGAAGCAGCTGAATCTAGCATTTGTGATTGATTCTTATCTAGCGCTGGGATTGGCAGTGTGAGTTCTGCACCTGCCAGGGGTGGAGCAGATATACGATGTAAGGTTGAAAAAGAGGCATGTTTTTCCCTCTTTTGCACAGTTCGCTCTTGCCACTTGCAGCTGCCATGAATGGCTGTCCCCTCATTCATGCCTGTCCCCTCATTCATGCCACCCTGCCTTGGAGCCAGCTAAGTATGGACTGAAACCCCCAAAACTGTAAGAACTAAAGCTCTCCTTTCTTCACTTTGGGTGTCAGGTATTTTGTCTCAGCAATGAGAGAAGAGTAACCAAGACAAAATTTGACCAGGAGTGGGGTCATTGCTGTGACTGTACCTAATCATGTGGTTCAAGAGCCTTTGGGAATGGCTTGTGGGAAGAGTTTGGAAAGGTTCAGAGATGTCACCTGAAAGAGTAGAGCTGGAATGGCTTAGGCTGTTCTGCATGGGAGATTCTGGTCAGAGCTCAGGAGACCAGAAGGCTGATAGAGAACCTACCAGTAAAGACCAGGCTTGGGGGTTCTTTCTGCTGGAAAGGACTGCATTGGTTGTTGGACTCCACATGATGTGTGTTATGGCTTGGCAGAAAGTTTTGTCTGCATTTTTCTTGTGTCCAGAGACTTTGCCTAAAACTGAGATTAAGGGCGATGGCCTGAGTAATCTGGCAAAAGAAATTTCAAGGCAGTCAAATGTTGAGGAAGTGGCATGGCTATTGTTGGCAGCTTTTAGCCAGATTTATTTTGGGAATCAGAGCAAAGAGCCCAACATGGTGATTTAAAACGTTGTGAGTTTGGCTGGAAAGCAGTGGACTGTAAAGATAGAGCTGAACCCTCAATTGCTGAGAAGGAACAGAGAGATAAAAAAGATGGCCTGGGGGCATCCCAGGAAGCAGCTGGTCTCCACTCTTTGCAGCCTCAAAACTACAAAAGTGAAAGACTTTGCCCAGGGGAGAAAGCTGCAGAGCGCCACATTCCAGAATGGTGACAGAGGCCACACGAGATTCCAGAATGGTGATGGAGGCCACACAAGGTTTCTGAATGGCAGCAACATAGAGAATCTGTTCCTTGCAATCAGGTTCAGAGTGCCCTGCAATCCAGGCACTTGACCCCTATGGCCAAGAAAGAGAAAAGCCTGGCTACTGCTCCAGCTGACAACAGACCTTGACAGCATCCACATGATGCTGGTTTTAGGCACATGGAGAATGCATGAGTTCTGAGATTTAAAAGGCTCCACCATGATTTCAGAGGGCCTGGGAGGCCAAGCAGTGTGCCCCTGAGAGGGCAATATATGAAGCTGTACATTGGGAAACCCAGAAGTTTGGAAAAGCCAGGAGCATGGATCATCTAAGGAAAGCTGCGAAAATTGAGCAGAGTGGACCAAAGAAAAAAGCCATGGGAGTTAAAACCCCTAAGAGTGCTGTGGGGGTGGAATCACTCAAGCATTTTGGAGCTTGCAACCAGATTGCTTCAGATGTTGAGTGTGGAACTCCAGGATTGATGTTTGCCCTGCTGGATTTTGGACTTCCTTTGGTCCCATTCCTTTGTATCTCCCTGTTTGTACCCTTTGGAATGGTAATGTATATCTTGTGCCATTGAATATTGGAAGTGTTTAACTTTGTTTTCATTTGTACAGGGGCATGCAGCTAAAAGTTTGCCTTAGATCTTGGAGGAGACTTGGGACTTGGACTTTTCAGCAATGCTGAAACTGTTAGGACTTTGGCAACTCTTTGAAATGGACTAAATGTCTTTTGCATAAGGGATGTACATGAGTCTTTGGGGGGCCAGGGGTGGAATGTTATGGATTGTATCTAGGTGGCCCCCCCAAGTCTCATGTAGTCATGGAAGCAGCTGAATCTAGCATTTGTGATTGATTCGTTATGTAGTGCTGGGATTGGCAGTGTGAGTTCTGCACCCACCCAGGGGTGGAGCTGACATACAATGTAAGGTTGAAAAAGAGGCATGTTTTTCCCTCTTCTGCATGGTTTTCTCTTGCCGCTTGCTGCTGCCATGAATGGCTGCCCCCTCATTCATGCCACCCTGCCTTGGAACCAGCTAAGTATGGACTGAAACCCCCAAAACTGTAAGAACTAAAGCTCTCCTTTCTTCACTTTGGGTGTCAGGTATTTTGTCTCAACAATGAGAGAAGAGTAAGCAAGACAGCACATGAATGCATTTTTCCTCCTTTTTCTGACACAGACCAAACTGCGCTGCTCTGGGTGGGCAGGAGCTGGGAGGAGGCACAGGAAGCCCCTTCCCAGTGGGTCATTTTACTATCCCAATAGGCTCATCCCAGATCAAGGGTATCCTTCCCCAGGGCCTGACAATGAATTCTGCAGTAGTGATAGAAGGCAGGTATGATTCAGAAAGTCAGCAACTAGAGTATCTGACACTCCTCTGGGCTATTTTGTTGCTGTTTAATCAAGAGTCACAGTTATGCATCTTTGCCCCCAGGTTCCCATATACAACTTCTCTAACAAAACCCTGAGGCCCCGTTCCAGTGTGTTATGGTTTAGATCCCCAATTTTTCCCACCCTTCATGTGCTCAGAGGTGAGACTTCCAGAAGGCTGCCATGAGATTAGCAGTTTTCCTCTGCCACACACTTCCTCCATTATGTCTCTGCCTTGAAGCCAGCCAGCCATGGACTGAAACCTCTGTAACTGTGAGCAAAAATAAACCCTTTGTCCTTTAAGATATTTATGTTAGGTATTTCATCCTAGTGATGAAAATACAACTAATATGCAGTGTGATCCCAAGACCCTGACCTCATGCTCAAGAATCCTTGTGGAAAGACCAAGGACTGTGACCTATTGGTTATCTTTTAATGGGTATTATCGGGAGCTGAGAAAGGGGAAAAACTGACAAAGGCATCAAATTGTTCTTTGATGGTTAAGAACTGTTAGATAAGAAAGCACTAAAACCAAACTCAGTGTGGATTCACTTCTCTGGGTCTCTGCTGAAGGCTCCTGATACTGAATCTCCAGGGTACCAAAAGGCTGATGCACCTGACCATGAGGACATTTCAAGGTCATCCCCAGAAAGAGAATCTAAAGCTTCTGGAAGCAGCAGAAGCAACTTGTGAAATGCAGAGGATAATAATGTGAAGGTTAAAATTCATCTCTGAAGTGCGTAGCAGTGTGAAGTCAGTCACAGGCAGGTGGGTACCTGAGTCTCCTGACCACCTCACAACCAGCAGGTACCCAGAGTTCTTGGACACAAATGGTGTCTGTTCTCTGGAATCTCTAATGGAACTGGAAAGAAAGGCATCCATAGATACTATAGGGAAGAAGAGAATCAGAGTCAGATCATCTGTATGGATTGGAGTTGAGAAGGGGCAGGGAGGAAGGAGACTCCCAGGGGAGCCAGGTCCCTAGACTCATAACCTGAGACAGTCAGAAAACTGCCTGGGCACAGAGGGGTAGGATACACTTGAGAGTCAGCTAGTCCTGCACAACCCTGAGCAGGTAACTTTACTCTCTAAGCCTCAAATCTATCTGATGTAAGAGCCAAGAAATATCTACCATCAGAGAGCTCATACAATAATTGAAATAAATTATATAAGAATAGAGCCTAGAGTGTAACAGGTCCTCAACCAAAAAGAGCTAATAATAAGATAATTATCTCTGCTGTCTTAGTCTGTTTTCTGTTGCTATAACAAAATAGCAGATACCAGGTAATTTATAAAGAGTAGAGATTCATTGACTTAGGGTTCTGGAGGTCAGGAAGCACATGATCATGGTGCTGGCAACTTCTGAGGGCCTCTTTCTTGTACAGCAACATGGTAGGGGACACCTGTTCTTATAAAGCCACCAATGCCATTGAGGAGCTCCACTCCTGTAACCTCATCTAATTCTAACTAGCCCTCCCCCAAAAGCCCTCCCTCTTAATATCATCAATTAAGTTTCTAACACATATACTTTGGGGGGACCTGTTCAAATTATCCCATCTGTTTATTTGTTGAAGAAAAGATGAGGGTGGTCTCTGTCAAAATGTGTCTCCCCATCCAGCCTCACTTCCTGTACTTTCCAGGAATGTTACTTCAGGGAAATTTTTCAGGCAGGGACTCGAGGATCTCCAGGATGGCAAGCTTGCTTATGACAGAGTGGGGTCATCTTGGATGAATTGCCTGCATCATACACCTTGAAATAAAAGTTATTGTAGAGGGAGCAAGTGATGAATTATCAAATCTCCTGTCTAATTATTATGTAAAATGATTGTAACCATATAAAGCAGAGAAACTGATG
>RJWT010010053.1:0-24594 GCA_004365215.1 Cuniculus paca | reverse complement strand
ACAGTAACAGAGGGGGATCACTGAGCACAGCAGGAAATTCAATGGAGGGGGAATGGGGGGGGGGACATTGGCAGGATAGCATGGCAGAGATGAGCCAGTGCATGTTGGTCATAACCATTAATGTAGATGGCCTCAAATTGCCAATTAAAAAGAAACACAGACAGAGTGAATCAGGAGACAGGATCCATCAATATGCTGTATATAAGAAATACATTTGGCTCAAAAGAAAATTCATGGACTAAAGGTCAGAGGAGACAAAACAATGCTCCATGTGACAGGGACCCAGAAAAAAGCAGGAGTAACTTGCCCATCAACCACAAAATGGATAAGAATGATATTTTTATACAGTGGAAAGCTACTTAGCTATAAAGAAGGATAATCATGAGGCTCTTGTAGGTAAATGGATGCAACTTGAGATCATGCTCATGGGTGAAATGGCTTTGACTCATATGGGAGAACATTGTGTTGTCTCCCTAGTATAAACAACTGAAGAAGTTAATGGAATCCACAATAGACATTGTGAAAGTGAAAGGGGAGGACATGTCCAAAAAGAGAAGGTAGTAACTATTGTTAATTTTCTATTAACTTGTTTTGAAATCCTATATTGTTTGTATTGTTTTGGTTTTATTACATTTGATTTTGTTTGATTCTCATATGCCTGATGATATGGGCAGTTACTTTGAAGATAACAAGAGGCATCATGGTAGCCATTGTTTTGGTGTTTTTTGTTTTTTGGTTTTTTTTTTGTGGCACCAGGGATTGAACTCGGGACCTCACATTTGCCAGGCAAGTGCATAGGTCATTTAGCTAAATCCCTGGCAATAGTAGCCATTGTTGATTTCCTATTAACCCTTGTTTTGAAGTCCTGTATCACTCCCATGGTTTTGTTTTGGTTGGCTTTATTCTGTTTCATTTTGTTTGGTTTTAGCCTCTCTAAAATGTAATTTTAAGAAAAGAACATCAGAAATAAATTCCCATATAAGATACAATAAAAATACCAATAGTGCTCTACAAAAATCTTCAATTATCACACCTAAGTCATTCTACACACATGACAACATCACACTCCATACACATGCATTGTTTATACTGACAGCACATGTCTTTTGCTTTCTTGCCTTTTTTTTAGGACATACTTGACATCTCAGTGGTCTTGATGTTTTGTCAGGAGGTTCTTATTATATTATACAGTGTATAGTTAACAGGAACATAAAATATCAATAAAATAAATTATTGAATTCTTAATATGTATTGCACATTTAGAATAAACATCAACATTTTCACATAAGCTGTGTACTTCCTTACAGAACTTGAAAGATAACATCAAGAATAAAAACCTATGTGAACTACAATGCAAACACAAACAGAGGTTTACCACAGAAGTAAGCTTTGCTTCAACTGTCACACCCAAGACAGTCTTCACACATGATGACTGCATGTTCCATATACAAGTATCACTGACACTGATAGCACATATGTTTGGTTTTCCTATACTTTCTGGTGGGACACAGTTGACTTTTTTTTTTGTTTGTCATTGTTGTAGTAGGTCTTTGTGATGCTGCACCTGCCTTTTCGCCTGTCAGTTCACCAGTGTGTTCAACATTTTTTTTTTTGCATAGTTCCGTGGGCAGAAACATTTTATTTTTCCTCTGCTGTAAATGATCTCTTATGAGCTCCAGTCCCAATAATCTTAAGAAAATTTATCTGTGATATTTTGTACTTGTTATTTTCTTTGTAAACCATCAAGCTATTTATGCCACACATGTTTAAGACTGAGTAAAACACAACCATTGGCCAATGCTTTGTGTTTCAAGTGACTTCACAGTTGCTGCATAACTCATCAACAACATCTAGTCCATCTTCTGTTTTGTTGTTGAAAGTTTCCATCTCCAGCTTCTGTTTCACTGAGATTTGCCTGTCAATATTTCCATCATGGTGCAATGTTGACATCCGCGTACTAGTTTGTTTTCCTTTGCCATATATGAGGAAAATGTTGTATCTTTCTGAAATTCAAAGATTGTACTATCCAATTCTCTGTTTTGAAATTGCATCATTTTGTTTGGCATTTTTGCTTTATTTCTGCATATAGTTCCTGCGATACTCAACTTGTGGTCTATTTGCAAACATAATACCAGTTGGAAACTGGTAAACACGTTGTTAAATGTCACATTCCAATTAGTTTGGAGATGGGAACAAGAAGTCTCTTCACAAAATCATTTGATTTATTACTATATGAATAAGAATGAATAAGGCTGAGTTCTAGGATAAATGTCTAAATTGCAAGCATAATAAAGCGAGGCATGGTGGCACACACCTGTAATCCCACCACTTGGAAGGCTGAAAGTTTGAGGTCAGCCTCAGTTACATAGTAAGTTCAAGGTCAGCCTGAACTTCATAGTGAGACCCTGTCTCAAAAAAATAAATAAATAAAAATATAAATAAAAAAGCATAGTATGTCCTCAGGTCTACGAGGGCATAAATTTTTATGCCATATTTTGACCCATCACTTTTCAACAAATCTTTTACATTCCTGCAATCACTATGAGAAATCTGAGCTAAGTATAGCAGACCTATCAATGCTTTCAGTTCATTTAGTAAGGTGTCATAATCAATACAATTTTTAGTATGGCTACTGATG
This sequence comes from Cuniculus paca, assembly GCA_004365215.1. Taxonomy (NCBI): domain Eukaryota; kingdom Metazoa; phylum Chordata; class Mammalia; order Rodentia; family Cuniculidae; genus Cuniculus; species Cuniculus paca. The sequence continues at coordinate 21,956 of RJWT010010053.1, read as the reverse complement.
CAATCAGAACCTTTTACATACATTTCAGACTTTGTGTGTTTCACAGCATCTTGCAACATTTCATCTGTTTCTTGCAACTTTTCATCTGTTTCCAACTTTGAATGGCAGTGCAGGCTTTCTGTCCAATACCTTTCACTCTTGCTAAACTGTTCACTATATTTTTGGACCTAGTTCTAACATTGGATCATTTCATTTCTTGCATGAACATTTCACAACATTTCCACTAGTCAAATATGTATTTACATGCTGTTTTCTTTATCTTCTGAATCAAGGAGGTCTACATTCCCTGTGTTTGTGTCAGTTGATTCTTACTCCATTTCACTGTCACAGGAACTTTGACTCACATGGCTAACATCAAAGTCATCATCATCATCAATAGCTCACACCACTATTTCATTATGAAAGCATGTATTTTACCACAATGGATCATCTTCATCATCCATGCATGAGTAATCTTTTGAACTCCTCCAAAACTTGCAAATCTGGTTTTTCATGTGCCATTGTACTGAACTTGGCTACTTCTATCAGGAAACAAAACAAAACAAAACAAAGCAAAACACTTTTTTAAAAAAACAAATACTGGAGTGGTGTGGGTCTATTGGACCCTCTGTGATGCTTGGGTAAACATACCAACAACTGCCCTATGGCACATATGGATGGGTCCAAATGCCATTTTGCCACTTCTGCACATGTGCACACACCTTGTTCATCATACCAAGTGGGTAAACACATAGTTTTTTTTCCTGTATCCCTCAGAGAAATGTACTGAGATGCACAGCTATTAACAGTAACGTACAAATTTACAGTAGAAAAGAAAGAGGTGGGTATGCTGGATCCAGGCTTAAACCTGAAGGAGTAATTTGGTGGATTAAAAAAACAAGGAAAACTAGGCATAGTGGCACACACCTGTAGTCCCAGCACCTGGCAAGCTGAGGCAGGAGGATGACTAAAAGTAAGAGATCAGCCTGAGCTACACAGTGAGTTCAAGGCCAGCCAGGACTACATAGAGAGACTCTGTCTCCAGAAAACAACAACAACAACAACAACAACGAACCAACCAATGGAAGACCAGGGAGGTCAGGAGACTAAGGAGTGGTTCCTATAGTTCACTGAATCCTCATTCTGATTATTCTATTCACTCTACTGTCTCTACTATGCAAAGTAAACTAGAAAAGGAGTGGAGAATATTGAATTTGCAGTCTTAGATGACTCCTAGGCTAACAAGACACACAGTAGGATCTCAGTGCAGAATTTAGAAAGAGAGATGATTGACTAAAAATTGTTATTTGGAAAATTACAAATACACAATATACACGGGATTTCTAAAAGAGTGAGATTCATGTATGGCTCTCCACTTCCAGGTATGTTAAACCAGGTGTAGTGGTGCATGCTTGTACAGATATGTGATCTAACTTCTCAGTGCCTGCATCTCCCTGTCTAATAAATGAAGGCTCAGATGTATAACATTTGTAATTTTAATTTGAAATACCCATGAGAACATCACCAATTGCTTAGACACTCAGAATGACTGCATTTAATTACCTGAATTCATGAGAGAACCAGTGAAATAGATCATTCTTTCAAAAACTGCTTTATAAGTAACAATATAAGTTGAAGTTTAAAGTCTTAAGAAAATTAGCCTTTAACATTTACAATCATAGTAAATTGAACATCAATCATAAAGAAAGTATGTATTCTTTTCCATATTCAAAAATTTCCTCTCTTCCCTTCAAACACTAAACATCTCCAGTGACAATGATAAACTGGGAGGGTTTCCCAAAATATCCAGTGATTTCAATCCAGTTGGTCCTGACATAAAGGAGGTTATTCTGGGTCTTCATTTTGACCACTATGCCTGTTGTAGGAATTCCTCCAGAATTATGTTGCTCTGGTTCACATGTTTGTTCTCTCCTTGTCCAAAAGTTACATTCCACTGAACCCCTGCATGTGACTGTCAACTGCCTTTTTCTGGGTGACTTGTACCCTTAAGCCAACGTATTAGGTACCAACAGCAATGGAAGAATATGAAATGAGCATTTGATGATTCTTATGGTTAATACATTGTGTCAACTTGAGTAGTTTAGAAGTTTAACTGAGAGACTCAGCAGGGAGCCAGGGTTCTTATTTTGTAAATATCCCCATCCTGTGCAAAGGAGGGCAAGGACATGTTGTGAGTGTTACACCCACCCTGAAGGTTTGGGGGGGGTGGCCTGTGTACAATTTGAGGGTAGAGAAGAGGCTTGCGTTTTGCTCTCTCTTGTTCTGACTGCTGCCTTGAAGTGTTGCCCCAGTGCCATGCCACTCTGCCTTGGAGCCAGCTGATTATGGACTGAAGTCTCCAGAAACTGTAAGCTAAATAAACCTTCTCTTCCCTGATTTTGGGTGTCAGGTGTTTGTCTCAGCAACGATGAAAAAGTAACCAAAACAATGATGACTTAGGCGTTTCTCCTGATGAGAATAATTTTCTCAAGATTAGTATTAGACAACAGCCATAAATATGTCAAGCCTGGAGAAAATTTTGTTTCAAATGTTTTTAAATGAAAACATTCAAATACTGTAGGTGATTAATAAATTACATAAAAATTATATATAAAATCATTCTTAATAATTATTTATTTTTGGTTTTTTTGAGCCTGGGTCTCACTGTGTGGTACAGGCTGGCCTTGAACTCACCGTGTATCCCAGGCTGGCCTTGAATTTGTAGTGATCCTCTTGCCTCAGCCTCTGGAGTGCTGGGATTACAGACATGCACCACCACACCCAGTTTATAAAATCATTCTTGTACACCACTTCGCAAAAACACAATTGTGGTCCAAGAACTTATACATGCCTCATATAACATCAAGTTCAGAGAAAGAATGTTATTAATTTAATTTTTTACATGTGGATGGAATTTTTTCCTATCCAAGGGAGAAAATTTGCATACTAACAAATAGTTGAATAGGTCGAGTGTGATGGCACATGCATTCAATTGTAGCACTCTGGGACGCTGAGGCAAAAAAGTTGAAAATTTAGTTCCAGCCCAGCCTGGGAAAGTTAATAACATAGAGAGACCTTATATCTGAATTTAAAAAAAGGTCTGGGGATGTAGCTCAGTGTGGAGGTCCTAGGTTCAATCTCCAGTACTACAAAGGGAAGAGAGGGGAGGAAAGAGAAGGGGAAAAGAGAGGGAGGGGAAATAGCTGAATAGGCCTTTTTGATATTGTCCTGGCTTTGCAAGTGAGCAGAACTTGGTATCCACAAAAGAACTAGCTCTGAAGAGGGAAAAAGCAATGTTATTATACAGAATTGGATTAGAAATGATAAATAAAACAACACTATAACATTTAAAAGTCTTTAATCAGAATATGCTCCTGTTATGCCACACCGAAAGTCTTATAATTGGTATTTTCCTGTAGGACAGGAAGTAAGAAGCACTGGAAATTTTAAGGGAGGAAATCGTACGTTCATGTGTGTGCACAGCTGTAATCCCAACACTCAGAAGGCTGAGGCAGGAGTTATTTGTTAAATAAATATCATTCATCTACAGCAGAATATTGTGCAGCTGCAAAAAAATGAGTACATTTTGTGTCTTGAAATGGAAAGATATATAACTACCTTTTTGAGTAAAAGAGAAAATAAAACTGTATTTGCATCAGAAACTCTGGAAGAATGTATTCACAGAAACAAAAATTGTTGCCTTAAGTGGCAGGATGGGAGGAAATCTATAGTCACCGACGATAGATGTTCAAGTTTTGAATCTTGTAGTATGTTACCTACTGAAAAGATGTTTAGAAAATTCTATTTTGTGGTGCAATGCCTGTGTAAAACTATATAGTGATTTCTCAAAAACAAATAAATAAATGAATAAATAAATAAATTGAAATACTATATAATCCAGCAAGTCCACATCTGGGGTACACCCAAAAGATGTGAAAGCATGTACTCCAACATATTTGTACATCCATGATCATAGCATCACTCACTATGACCAAAAGGTGGAAGGAACCCAAGTATCCATAGGCAAATGAATGGATAAAAACATAGTATGTGCATACAGTAGAATGTTTTTTAGCGTTAAAAGCAAAGAAATTTTGACACATGCTACAACACACAACTTTGAAGATGCTATGCTAATTGAAATAAGAGAGCTGAAAAGAGGGCTGGGCCTGCTGTAATCTTATCACTCTGGAGATTGAAGCAGGAGGATATACAAATTCCAGGCCAGCAAGAATAACTAGTGAGTTCAAAACCAGCCTGATTTACATGGTGACACCCTGTCTCAAAGAGAGGGAGCGTTATAAAAAGAATAAATACAGTATTTACCCGGGTGTGGAGGCGCAGGCCTGTAATTTCAGGACTCCGGGAGGTTGAGGAAGAAGGATCCGGAGTTAGGCTGTGCGCTGAGCAATTTCAGCAGGTCCTGTCTCAAAATGAAAAAAGTGTAAGCATGTAGGTTTGTGAGAAGGCCCTTCCAGTACCAGGAAGAAAAGAACACTACTTTTTGTGTGATCATCAAAATCATAAGAGACAGAAAACATGGTGGTTGCCGAGGCCTGGGGAAGGTGGGGAATGGGAAATACGAACAAATTTTACTGAGAAAGATGAAAAAGATCTGGATAAGGATGATGGTAATGGCTGCACCGCACAGTGAATGTATTTAACGACACATGATCATACAATTAAAAATAGTTAAAACAAGGGCTTGCAAAGGGAGTGGTAGATAGAATGCTTGGTTAGCCATGTATAAGGCTCCGATTTGCCAAAAACAAAAGCTAAAAAAACTGGGAAAAAAAAAAAGAGGAGTTAAAATAGCCAACTTTCGACGCATATTTTACAACAAAAATATTCATCTTTTCATAATAGGTCCACGAGGCCATTCCATATCGCAGGTTTTATTCGTGATTTATTTTCCCGCGAGTGAACAACCTTACATTAGTAGATTTGAAATTTAACAAAAGGGAAGTTAGCGCCCAACGTGGGGCTCGAACCCACGACCCTGAGATTAAGAGTCTCATGCTCTACCGACTGAGCTAGCCGGGTACCTACTGTGAGTGCTGTAATGAATATCCTTCAGAATACAGTTCTGCAGTTTTCCAGATTTGAGATTCAATTTGACTGGAATTTGACAGAATTACTAAAGGGCCTTGGTAACCTAGAAAATTCAAACTTCGCGATCAGTGCCAGATAGCATCTCCCACTTCGTCCTTTTTCTGTTTATTCTTTTCCACCAGTGACCTGGTCTTCTCCACAGCGGTGAAGCGTGTGTCTGCTAAGCAGACACAACAGCATCAGGGTATCAGTGGAGCGCTCGCGCTGCTCCTATCTTAGATCAGGAGAGAAAAATAGTACCTGGCACTTGGAAGAGAGTTGGGAGCTCCCGTGTACACTTTCTACGTTATCCGGATTGTCCTCTCAGGTGTTTTCTCAAGCGCTGGACCCACAAAGAGGACTTCCGAACCTGGAAACCAAAATAAAAAATAAGTGGAGATGCCGGGGATCGAACCCGGGGCCTCATACATGCAAAGCATGCGCTCTACCACTGAGCTACATCCCCACGTGCTGACAAACCGTTTCTCATTATCTACTAAGGCACTGCAGTATTTGGTGCTAGGAGACGAGTTCACAGAACCGCGAGTTGTTCCAGCGCCTCCGCTTACCCTAAACAATGAAATCTTCACCGAGGGGCCCAGAATTCAGAGGCAGCCTCTATAACAACCAGGAAATGGCAGTGGCAAAAGGATAGGAAAATTTCAGGCTCCACCCCCAAAATGAACTCCAACCCAAGAAAGAGAAGTTAGGAAGATTGTGTGCAGTATGATACATTTCATTTTTTAAAAGGGTTGTAAAATATAAAATATTTAAATAAAGTGATCCAGAATAGTAAAAGTAATTACTTAAGTTGGAGAAAGAGTGTGGGGCACAGGTGTTGGGGAAACATTCCACTGTTTATCTTCTGAATTTTGAACCATGCTTAATCTGTTCAATCCAAGAAAGTGTTTACTAATGTGCTAACAACTGCTCTGAAAACTGGGAGTTTAGCAGTGAACAAACAACACCGTCCATCCCCCTTCGACTCACATTCTAGAAGAGACAGAGTGCTAAGAAAAGAAGCCATCAATGAGGAGGGAACTTGTGGAGGTTTCGGGGGGGTTGTTTTGTTTTGTTTTGCTTTTTGGTTCTTTCAGACAAGGTCTCCTAATGTAGTTCAGGCTAGCCTTGAACTCACTTTGTAGCTCAGGCTGGCCTCCAACCTCAGTGATCTTCCTGCCTCAGCCTCCCCAGATGTTAGGATTACAGGTGTGTGCCACCACACCTGGCAGGAATTTGTTAAGAGACACTTTTTTTTCCAATTTTAATTTTTATTAGTACATGTTCACACTTAAAATGATTACATTCATTGTGGGAAGTTGGTGCATAAGCAATATGTGTGATTAGGGTAGGCTTCATGGACAAGGAGACAACTGAAACAAGACTAGAAAGTGAACTCCACAGGAACCTGGGAGAAGATAGGGCAAAGGGAACGAACAACCACTGCGAAGGCTGTGAGGTCTTTCTAATGTACGGTACAAATATCAAGGAGATTCAGGTGGCTGGGATGGAGTTAACACCAGAGAGAAAGAAGAGTGGAAACAGAGATGTACAGATGTGGGAACTGGGGACAAAGAATGGAGAGGACCCTTAGTTTATTGTAAGGGCATGACTTTTACTGAGTATTGTGGAGTTATCAGCCAGGGGAGGGCCTTTTAAGCCAAGAAAGTGGAAGACGTAACAAAGGAGGAAGTGCAGACAGAGATCCAAGACTGAACAAGGGCAGTGTCTTAGTTACTTTACTCTCGGTGAGACAAAATACCTGACGCTCAAAGTGAAGCAAGGAAAGGTTTGTTTCTTACAGTTTGTGGAGGTTTCAGTTCATACTAGGCTGGCTCCAAGGTGGGGTGGTGTGACTGAGGGGCAGCCATTCATGACAGCTGCAAGCTGCACGAGCAGAGCAAACAGGGCAAAAAGAGGGAAGAGCAAGCCACCTTCCCTCCCTTATATTGTATGCTGACTCCACCCTGGGCAGGTGCAGCACCCACACCATCAATCCCAGCGGGAGACAACGAACCAATCACATGCTAGATGCAGCAGCCTCCTGTGACTGCATGAGGCTTTGAGGGGCCACCCAGACACAGACCATAACAGGCGGAGATAGGAAAAGAAACCCATAAGGCTAAGAAGACAGTAGGAGGCTATAGACAGGGGAGAAAAGTCAGAGGAATGTAGTGTTCTAGAAGGCTAAGAAGATGTCAGGAAAAAAGGAGCATCAGAGGACTAGCTAGGTGAGTTCTGCACCTTTGTGTTGGAGTCTCGGAGGACACTAAGGAAGGTAGGAGAGAAAGCTTTTGCCCAAAGGCCTCCAGCAGAAGCAAGGACCAGAGGGTATGGATGGGGCAGTGGAGACTAGCTAGAGGTACAAGAGAGGGCAGGGTGTGAGAGGAGAGGAATACTACTTATGAAGTGAGAAAGTTGACTAATTGTATTATTTATTCAAATATTTAAGAAAAAAATGGAAGGATATTCCTTTCTCTAGGGTAGGAAGAATCAATATAGTGAAAATGGCCACACTTCCAATACTCTTATTCATATTTAATGCAATTCCAATCAAAATTCCAAAAGCATAGTTCACAAAATTAGAAAAAACAATCCTAAAATTCATTGGGAACCAGGAGAGACCTAGAATAGCAAAGGCAATCCTGGTCAACAAAGGCAAGGCAGGGGCATCACAATACCCAACTTGAAATTGTACTATCAAGTTACTCTGATAAAAACAGTGTGGTACTGGCAAAAAAAGATACCCAAGGATCAATGCAACAGATTAGAAGATGTGGAAACAACTCCAGACATACTAACCTACCTTATCTTTGACAAAGGTGCCAAATACATTCACTGGAAGAAAGTCTCTGTAATACATGGTGCTGGAAAAACTGGCTTTCCACATGCCAAAGATTAAAATTGGACCCATACCTTTCACCATGTACTAAACTTAATTTAAAATGGATCAGAGATCTAAATAATAAAACAGAAACATTAAATCTGGCAGAAGATACAATAGGCAAAACCCTCGAAGACACTGGTGTAGGCAAAGACTATTGAGAAAACCCTGATCACACAGGAACTGTCACAAAGAATCAACAACCAGGATCTCATCTTATTAAAAAGCTTTTGCACAGCAAGAGAAACCACTCACTGACTGAAGAATCAGACCTCCCAAATTTAAAGACCCAATCCAAAAACGGGCATCTGAGATGAATACATACTTCTCAGATGAAGAAATATAAACAGCAAAAAAATACATGAAAAAATGTTCAACATCACTGGTCATTAGAGAAATGCAAATTAAAACAACACTGAGATTCCATCTCACCCCAGAAAGAATGACTATCACCAAGAAATCAGTAACAAATGCTGGAGGGACTGTGGGGGAAAAGGAACCCTTCTGCACTGTTGGTAGGAGTGTAGATTGGTGCAACCACTGTGGAAATCAGTGTGGAGATTCCTCACAAACCTAAGATTAGAGGTCCTGTTTGACCCAGCTTTCCCCTTCTGGGTATCTTACCAAAAGAATTAATACCATTGCACCACAGCGATATATGTGTACCCATGTTTATAGCAGCACAATTTGTAATAGCTAGATCTTGGAAATGAACCAAATGCTTATCAACTAAGGAATGGATAAAAACAATGTGGTATATTTATGCAGTGGAGTACTACTCAGGGATCAACTGGAGACTTTCATAGGTAAATGCAACTCAAGACTATACTCAGAAGTGAAACACGTAAACATTCTATTGTCTCCCTAGTGTGAGAAGCTGAAAGAGTTAATAAGATCCAAAATGTACAACAGATACTGTGAAATGAGAAGAAACTGTTCAAAAGGAAAGAGAAACTGGGATGGGGGAAAAGAGAAAAGAAGGAAGGGAAAAGCAAACACACACACACAGAAGATAAGATAGTTATACTACTAATTTCTCTTAGTTCATTGAAAATAAAGGCTTGTGCTAATATTGTTTGGACAATTAAATGCCAATATCTTGTACTCTGAGTAACTAATCTAGAGATAACAATACATCATGTATTAACTGTAGTTTCTATCCAGTTGTTTTGAAATTTTTATTTTTTCTTTTTAAAATAAAATTTAAACAAAAATTAAAGAAAAAAAAAAAGAGAGCGGCTGTGGGAAGTTACAGAAGAGGATACAAGGCCACGTTTGGGAATGCCGGGCCAGGGCCGGGTTCCACATGCTAAGTTTAGCTCAGCACAGGGCCGGAATGAACTGGAGCTCTGGAACCTGACCCCGCGGCCTGGCGCCAGGACCCTGCCCAGCAGTGCCCGTCGACCTGGGCGGGCAGTGGGGAGCGGCGCCCCGCCGGGCCTGTGCATCCGCTTACCGCAGCTAGTTTCCTGCTGCGGACCAGGTCAGGCGGGGTGCGCCCAGGTGCGCGCCGCGGGAGCCGCCCAGGCCTGTCCAGCCGAGCCGGCCGGGCCGGCGCGCCTCCAGTGCGCCGAGCCCCGCCCGCCCGTCCCGTCCTGCCCGGCCCGGCCCGGTCCGAGGGCGCCCGGCGTCCTGCATTGCCCGAGGGCGCCATGGCGGCGGTGGGGCCGCGGGCCGGCCCGGGCGCGGGGGCCGAGGCCCTGGCGCTGGCAGCGGAGCTGCAGGGCGAGGCGACGTGCTCCATCTGCCTCGAGCTCTTCCGGGAGCCGGTGTCCGTCGAGTGCGGCCACAGCTTCTGCCGCGGCTGCATCGCGCGCTGCTGGGAGCACCCGGGCGCGGGGGCCGCCGCCGCCGCCCGCGCGCCGCCCTGCCCACTGCCCTGCCCTCAGTGCCGCGAGCCCGCGCGCCCTGGCCAGCTGCGCCCCAACCGGCAGCTGGCCGCAGTGGCCGCGCTGCTCCGGCGCTTCAGCCTGCCCGCGTCCGCCCCCGGGAAGCACGCGCTTCCGCAGGCCGTGCGCTGCGCGCTGCACGGGGAGCCGCTCAAGCTCTACTGCCAGGACGATGGACGCGCCATCTGCGTGGTGTGTGACCGCGCCCGCGAGCACCGAGTGCATGCAGTGCTGCCCCTGGACGAGGCGGTGCAGGAGGCCAAGGTGAGCGCAGGCGCCGCTCCTGAGGAGTCCCGGACGCTGGGCTCTTGGCAGTCTTCCTGCCCGCGCGGTTTAGAAGACAGACAGGCAGGCAGGCAAGAGACCAGTGAGCCCCTGCCTCCTTTCTCCTCTCCCAGACTGCCCAGCACTGGTTCTCAGGCAGAGAGCTGTTCCCCTGTCCTTCCTCATTCCCAGCCCCCAAACGCTTTCCCCTCAGAAACCTATGCTGATCAACCTGTGTGATGACCCGAGGGACTTGGCCACTTTCTTCCAGTCTGACCCTAGGCTCTAAGCCAAGCGTAATTGTATCTCTTGCCTGAGCAAAAGTCAGCGTCACACTCACAGGTCCACAGTCCCCACACTCCTCCCTTGCCCTGGGCATGCCTGCTCTCAGTTTCCATTTCATGGAACCCAGCAGGGCAACCTTCCCAGGGGTCGAGGAGAGAGCTGTGAAGTCTCTGGGTTGAGTGGAGTGCCTAAAGATGTCTGAGCTACGCCAAGCAGTGGATTCTGGGCATTCCCAGGCGTGTGCAAGCACACACACACACACACACACACACACACTGTTTTCTTACTGAAGGTGACATCACAGAGGTGTGCAGAGACCTCTGGCAACTGTCTTTCTTTGCTCCTCTGCCCTGCCCCAATCCTTCCAGGGATTTCCACTGGTAGGGAGCACAGAGGACAAGAGGTTGGGTTGTGGAGGACTGGTGTTTCAACCTAGATCTGCTGGCAGATGCTTTTGAGAAAGTGAGACTTTGAGGCCTTTGGATTGCCCTGCAGTTGCCCTGTTGCCCTACATGTATCTCAGTCAGACTATATACGTTCCAACATCCAGAGATGACTTCTACCCTGCTTCCTCCCCTTTCTCCGGCATGACTCTAGGAAGGCCCATGTGGGGACAGGGGTGACCCAGTCCTCTACATTTACACCTGCAGGAGCACTTGGATTCCAAGTTGAGGGTCTTGAAGAAAGATCTGGAGGACTACGAGATGTTCCGGTCTACGGAAGAGAAGGAGGGCAAGGAGCTACTGGTGAGCTGTGTATGGGATAACGTGGGGCTACCCACCACCACTGTACCACTGTGGCCAGCTTACTTCTTTTTATAAAGTCACTAATGCTGTCAGGTAGGCCCCACCCTCATCTAATCCTCATTACTTCCAAAAGACGGTCCCACTTGCAAATACCACTAATGTATGAATTTTTGCATTGTTTCCAACACGAATCTCTAGGGGCCATATTCAAACCCAACAGATTTTGGTAAAGATAGTCACTTACATTTTTTCCATGGGGGGGAACGTGATGTAGTTGTCAAAAGTTCAGCCTCTGGGATCAGACTTACTACTGATGGGTCCCTCGCCTCTGTCCCCTCACCTGTAAAGCAGGATGAGAAGTGTACCCCCTTCACTAGGAGTCTCAGGATGAGGAAGTTACTACATATAAAGTGCTCTGTGCAGCTGCTGTTTGCGCAGTGTCTGACGATGCGGGTAAGGTAGGGCATTGTGGGAAGTGTGGGGAACCAAGATCTGTATCTAGTATCCTGACCTCAGCACCAGATCTCCCTACCCTGAGATCTACTCCTCCAGCCATCTATCTCTTTCTCTTCCCTAGAGTTTTCAGGGGAAAGCAACTTTGACAATTGAGCTTGTCCTGGTGGGACAAAATTCTCATTGTCATTGACCATGAGAGGCCATGCTCATTATCTGAAAGACTGCCACATGTTTGTCCATGTAAAAACCAGGAGATCAGGAGAGGAGTCTGTACCTAGAAACATAGTGGAAAATTCTGTGTATTATGCCAGCAGAAAGAACAGAACACCCACCTTCACTGGCATAGTCTCAGTTAGGTCTCATGGATGGTCTGTTACCTCTGGCTGCTGGTATCGTATTTTAATCCTTTCATTCTTGCTTCTTCCAAGTTTTGTATTTCAAAAATGCACTATCACTGTAATTACTAAATGTGCTCTTTAAAAAGAAGTAAACTGAATAGTGACATTTAAGGGTGACAAAATAAATGTTTTGGGAAAGACAAAAAGCAGCTTAAGTTTAATGTCCCAGGAGGCACTAATTTATCCTGCTCATTTCTCAGATCAGACAACTACAACTTGAGGGAGTTCTGGGAAAGTTTAAAGTTGCCATAGTTTCAGTGGTACAGATTAAGCCCAAAGACACACCCGCCGCTACTGTAGCAGAGGAAGACAAGGCATGCATGCATCGATGAGCCTCTGGGCCCTGAGGCAGTGAGGAGGATGGGACCCCATCTGGTGGAACAACTCAGAGGCTCCTATCCAAATTGTATGTCTTGATGCTCAGCTTCCCTCATCTCTCCGACTTCTCCTCCTCTTGGGACAGATGCAGATGGCAGCAGAGAGAGAGAAGGTAGGGGCAGAGTTCCAGGCACTTCGGGCCTTCCTGGTAGAGCAGGAGGGTCGGCTCCTGGGCCGCCTGGAGGAGCTGTCCCGGGAAGTGACCAAGAAGCAAAATGAGAATCTGGCCCAGTTGGGAGGCCAGATCACTCAGCTCTCCAAGCTCAGCAGCCAGATCCAGGAGACAGCTCAAAAGCCTGACCTTGACTTCCTGCAGGTGAGTGTAGCTCAGGGCTTTGACTGAGTCATTCATCCCAACGCATTATTTATTCTAAAGCACCAGGAAAGGCAGCTAGCAAATAGTGAGATTCTGAGAATTAGTACTGTTATATTATCTGGAGCTAAAGAATAGCAGAGAGAGGTGCCCTGATTCTTCTGAATTTGAAAGTCGAAAGGGATGCAATAAAACTCTTTTATTTTTTTTATGTGGTGCTAGGGATCAAACCTACAGCCTTGTACTTGCTATGCAATTGCTATACCACTAAGCTAGTTTCCCAACCCCTTAAAACTTTCTTGGCTGTGAGCCACAGTACTATATCTTACATTGCGTTCCATACACACATACTTGAGACAAAAGCCTCAGAAAATATTACTTTTGCTGACTGTAATACACTTTGATGATTTTAAATTATATATTTTTTAAAAAGGTTTATAACCAACTAGATAAACTTCATAAACCACAAATAGGTCAAGAACAGTCACTTAGCTGGAAGCGGTGGCATACACATGTAATCCCAGATACTGGGTTTTGCAGTGAGGGCTGGGGATAGGGTTTGAGGCTAGCTAGGGTAATTTAGCAAGACCCTGTCTCAAAATAAAGAATAAAAAGGACTAGGGTAAAACTCAGTAGTAGAGTACTTGCCTAGCATGTGCAAGGTATCAAGTTCAATCCTCAGTACTGGGGGAAAAACAAACACTGCTCTAAGTGACCCCCCGTTACATAAGATCAGTGACTTGTTTCAGTTTGTTTCAAGAGCAGAGGCAAACACTGGATACCACCAGAGGGCTCCAGTTGTGATTTTGTAGCAAATAAAAGTTTCTCAGAGGTGTAACAAGTATTTGAGGGATTACCCAGAAGCCAGTCATGCTGAAAACTGTTGTCACTTGATAGGCCCATCATGCAGGTGGTAGGCTCTGTATACTTGCTTATTGCTCACTTATTGCTTATTTTCTTGAAGACAGGGAAAGGGGCAAGTTTTCTTTTCTCAGAGATGAATGAAGGTCCCTGATGCTGACTTGGTTTTCTTCCATTCTTCCTTCTAGGAATTCAAGAATGCACTAAGCAAGTGAGTAAAACTGAATTTCTTGAGTCTTTCTACCTTGGCTCTTCTTTTCTACTGTGTTCTCGCTTTTATCACCTCCTCCATATCTTACCTCCTGATCCCCCAACCCCAGCATATTTATCTGGGTACCTTCTAAGGCAGATGCCCACTTGTCTGGCTGTGGGTATTTCCTGAACAACGTCTGACTCTCCCTGTCCCCTCACTTTCTGTCAAGAGGACCTCACCATCTGTGTTAGTTAGATTTACATATTGTGACAAAATAACTTAAGACAATCAATTTAAAAGAAGGAAAGGTTTATTTGCGCTCATGGTTTCAGAGGTTTCCATTCATGGTTGCTTGGCCTTATTGTTTTTGAGCTGGTGGCCAGGTAACATATTGTGACAGTGTGTGGTGGAGGAAGTGGCTGGGAAAGCAAAAAGAGAGGAGAAACCAGAGCCTTAATATCCCTTTCAAGGGCACACTGCCAGTGACCTCACGTCTTCCCACTAGGCCCCACTTCCTAAAGGTTCCACTACCTCCCCATAGCACTATGGGCTGGCAGCCAAGCCTTTAACACGTGGGCCTTTGGGGGACACTTATTCAAACCGTAGCACCATTGTAATTGTCATAGCCCAGTGGTAGAGCAATGGTATTCTTGCACCTTTCTGAGGGTCTGTGTCCTGCAGGTGCAGCAATGTGCCTGCCCCCAAGCCAACCACAGTCTCCTCGGAGATGAAGAATAAAGTCTGGAATATTTCTCTCAAGACCTTCATCTTAAAAGGGCTGCTGAAGAAGTTCAAAGGTAAGGGCCCAAGTATGGGCTGGTTCATGTGTGATAGTGGTATGTTTTTGGAAGTTCAGGGGTCCTGGGGGTGTGCCTTCCCAGAACCTATGTGAAGAAACAGGAGCTGGGGGTGCCAAGGCCAGGTTGGTATAGACAGGCAGTAGTAGCAAATCTATTTGTAGGTTCCCCCAGGGCGTGCAGTTTTCCATGGGGTTATACAGGGTGGATAGGTATTGGGTGCAGGAGTGGAGGAGGAAGAGCCCAGCTTAGACTAGATCTGGGCAAAAGAGAGGGAGGTGGGAAGAGGGAGAGATAAAATACTCAGGAGTCTGTGCCCTGTCCACTCTCTGCCCCCATGCTGGGCCCTGTGCCTCCACACGAACTCTTGGCCTTCAGAGTACCTAGCTATGAGTGAGTCAGATGGGCTATTTATAAATGTTGAAAGAGTGGGTGTTCTTGCCAGACAATCTCATGTTGTTCATGCATACTCTGCTTTTCTTTTTCCTCTTCAGAGGATCTTCAAGGGGAGATGGAGAAAGAGGAGAAAGGTATGGATGGTGGTTGATAGTGAGTACAGTAGAGAACACACCCCCTGCTGTTGACTGTCTCTGGGCTTTGTACACTGTTGGTTGCTTCTGCTAACCTGCCTCAGTGGCTTTCCTACTCCAGTCCCTTCCCGGTCCTCTCCTTGACAGCTGTGATACTCTCAGGTGTTAGTGATGCCTGCTGACCTCAGCTGTGGGTTGGTCAGAAGTTGTCTTGGTTATTTTTCTCTCGTGCTTACCTTTCTCTCGTTGCTGAGACAAAATACCGAACACCCGAAGTTAAGGAAGGAAAGGTTTATTTAGCTCACACTTTATTTAGTCCATACTCAGGTGGTTTCAAGGCTGAGGGCAACAGTTCATGGCAGTGGAAAACAGCACAAGCAAGAAGAGCAAAAGGGGAGGAGCATGGAGAAAAGACTCTTTCTGTCCCTCTTATTGTATGTAGACCACACCCACTTGGGTGTGGCACTCACACCCATAATCCCAGCCCTAGACCATAGGTCATTCACAAACTCTGGAAGCCCACCTCCCTGACTCCATGAGGGTTTGGGGGGACATCCAGACTCAAACCATAACAGGAGTGTGGGAGGGTTTTGTGGCCTTGGGTTACTTAGATTAGGGAAGATCTGTCTATCACCTTGATGAGACTTTCTCGTCTGTCTCCACATTTAGATGGAAACCTCTCCTGGGTATGGGGGTTATGTGTAGGGGAACAGGGGAAGCAGGCAAGATGGTAGTCAGGAAGGAAGATGGATATTATTCCTGAGAGCTCTAGAGTGGATGGTATCTAACACCAAGGGTGAGATGGAGGGACACATAGTATCTATGTTGAATACTGAGCTGAGTACAGATGGGTTAAGATCTAACCTAATTTAGTTGAAACCAAGTTTCTCCTCTACTCAGCACCCTTTGATAACTACTTTCCATTCATTCAGTAAACATAGTCCTCATGATGGCCTTCAAGGCCCCGGAGGATCTGGGTTCCCTGTATACTCCCCTCCAGCTTGCTCTGCAACCACTCACTCTCCTTGCTGCTGCTAGAATGCATCAAGCATGCAGCCAGGGTCCTTGTACTGCATTCTACTCCTCAGCCTGGAATACACTTTCCTAAATAGCTACCTGACTGAATTCCTCATTTACTTTGTGTCTTTGTTGAAACCTTTCTAGTGAGGCTTTTCTTGTCCATGGTAGTTGAAATAAGTCTCTTCTGATCCCTCTTGTCTCCTGTTTATCATTTACTGCCTCTCTCCCACTGCTAGAAAAGTAGTTTCAAGAGAGTAGAGATACTCAAGTGTTTTGTTCTCTGCGATATTTCCAAGGCCCAGTAGAGAGCCTGGAAAATAGTCTTGCTTACAAGGGTACATATTTTAACTTTTTATGGAGATTTTGAAATATACTCAAAAGAGTATATTTCAAATGTATAGTTACCATATATAGCAGTTATCAATTTGTGGGTAGTATTTTTCAGATATTGTACCTACTTATTCCCACTGAATTATTTTAAAGCAAATCACAGATATTTCCATAGAAATCTGAGTATGTTATCTCTAAAGAGGTAAGGCTTTCCAAAACTTAACCACAAAACCATCATCATACCTAGAAAATGATTCTAATATCAAGGGTTCAGATTTTCTCAGTTATCTTTGAAACTGGATTTGTCAATCTGCTTGTATTAGGGCTCCTATCTGACTCTCACATTGCATTTGTTTGACTTCAGAAAGCACTTGTTGAGTGGGGGTGTGGGGCAGTAAAATACCTGTAAGGCAGAAGGTGGGGGGTTGACTGGTCCTCGGCAATGGAAAGATTCCTCTGGGAAGGGAAGACAGATTTGCAAGGGAGGGAGGGAGTGCGGCTCTGAGAGGAGAGCAGCGGTGAAAAGAACCTGCATAAGGATGTGTTTCCTTTGTTCTGCCCTATAGTGGAGCTCACCTTGGACCCCGACACGGCCAACCCTCGTCTCATCCTCTCTTTGGATCTTAAGAGTGTGCGTCTTGGACAGCGGGCTCAGGACCTGCCCAGTCACCCTCACCGCTTTGACACCAACACTCGTGTCCTGGCATCTTGTGGCTTCTCTTCTGGGCGCCACCACTGGGAGGTGGAAGTGGGCTCCAAGGACGGCTGGGCCTTCGGTGTGGCCCGTGAGAGTGTGCGCCGCAAGGGTCTCACGCCCTTCACTCCAGAGGAAGGTGTCTGGGCGCTGCAGCTCAACAATGGGCAGTACTGGGCTGTCACCAGCCCTGAGCGGACGCCCCTCAATTGTGGGCATCTGTCTCGTGTGAGAGTGGCCCTGGACCTGGAGGTGGGAGCTGTGTCCTTCTATGCAGTGGAGGATATGCGCCACCTCTACACCTTCCGAGTCAACTTCCAGGAGCGTGTGTTTCCGCTTTTCTCTGTCTGCTCCACTGGCACCTACTTGCGAATCTGGCCTTGAGGGACAACGACCTCCCAGGAGGGGGCGCGTCAGTTGTGTGTGAGCTCCACCCCTCCCAACAGTTAGGGAGTCTAATCTCAGTCTTGGGCCTGCCCTCCACACTCCTGCTCCAGGCTGCCATGCAGAGCACAACACAGGAAGAAGCATGGAGTTGATTGACTGTGATCCCCTGAGAAGGGGAAGAGATGCCTTGGACCTTTGGGGCCTGTTCCCTCCCTATGGATGTACATGTGGCCTTAATTGTGAAGCTGTGAATTGTTGGCATGGGTGTGCTTCCTATCGTGTGAAACTTACTGCCCTGACTTAGGCCTCTGGTTCCAAGGAACAGCGCCACACTGTGGTCCTGACGCAAGGGCAGGTTTGACCCTGGCCCAGCCATGTTACCCGTTTGTCTTCTTGCCACCTCTGCCTTGAGAGGTCATGAGACCTCTGACTGTAGCTGGCCTCATACCTGACCACCTACTAAGGAAAGCACACTGTCCTCCCAGCTCGGAGTTCAGTCTGGTTAGAACTAGGAGACCCTTGACTCAAACGAGGGCAAAGGTGAGGACAAAGCTTGAGGGCATTACTACTCACCAACACTCCTCAACCTGATAATGCAGAAGGATTGTGCTTTCCTGACCATAGTGCAACCAGCATGTTCTCACAGATACCTAACCTACCTTCCAGCATCAGGGTACAGTCTCCTTTGGGTGAGGAAATCAAAGCTTCTAGAATTTTGAAACACATGTCAACACAGATAATTTTACACATGCAACTAGCACTGGCACAGAAATGCACAGAACTTAAACATGCTCCAACAGACTTGGAACTTGCTGAATGCATACTAACAGTAGTGCTTCCTACTGCCAAGGCCTGTTCACCCTGTGCCCAGGAGGGTGTTCAGCAGGCCAACTTTGTTATCTTCTGGATGCTGGGGCTTTTGGGAGGGTGGTGATGGGTTGTACCCTGCTTGCTGCTCTTTGGGAATGGTCATGGGGAGATGGAAATACAGATTGTGAGCTCATCTTTACAGATGGCTTGACTTAGCTCCTCTCCTCTGGTCTGATTACAAAAGGACAAGCTGAGCAAGGGTTGCTAGAATAATGGCTGAGCATCTGCATCTGTGTTCATATATATGAGAAATAAGAGTGCTTATATTTGTACCTGACATTTGGGGTGAGGGGCATGTGGATTTTAGGGCATTTATGAGTGGGTACATAGGGTTTAGGTGCTGCAAATAGATCTAAGTCAACTGGTCATACCCTACTATTGATTTGTTGTTAAATATTTGCCAGCTGTATTAGTTACTTCCCCATCACTGGAACAAAATACTTGACAACCACAATTTAAAGGAGAGGTTTATTTCAGCTCAGTTTCAATGGCTTCTGTCCATATTTGGCTGGCTCCAAGGCAGACACTAGGTGGTGGAAGTGCCTGAAGAAAAACTGCCCAGGTCATGGCATCCAGGAAGCAGAGAGAAGGGAGGAGCAAAGAACAGAAATTCATCCTTCCAGGTCCTGCTGCTAGGCCCCATCTCCAACCAGCTCCCACCTACCATTGGCATATTCAGCCAGGAATCCACTGATGAATAGAGCACCTCATGATCCAACCACTTTCCAGAAGCTCTACGTCTGAATAGATGGGAGACATTTTAGCTGTTTTTGTTTTGTTTTGTTTGTTTTGTTTTTGAGACAGGGTCTTGCTATGTAGTTCAAATGCCAAGATTATAGGTGTACAGCAACATACCCAGCTGGCTTGGTATCATGGTTTCAATCTAAAATGTTTCCCAGTGCCAAATGTGGTGGTGCAGGCCTGTAATCCCAGCACTGTGAAACATTTGGGAGGCTGAGGCACACTTAACAACTAACTGTGCTGAGGATCACAGAACATCACAGGTCACAAAGGGCTGGAGGTCCAATAGAGGTGCCAAGATATGCCTGAGAGGCCAGGAATGGGGACTGTGGCAGTAGCTGTCTACATGTGTGTTTTCAGCTTTTGTGTTTGTGAAGGTGACTGTGTGTTTATCAGACAATGTGTGCTTGCAGAGTAACTACAGACATCTGCAGGAAGAAATGTAACTGCAATTATTGACACAATTACAGAGAGGGACAGAGATGTTCTTTCTTGGACACGAAAACAACAAGGTCACAGAGCTTGGACGACACAGTGCTAGTGTGAGAATGCGTGCATTGCCCCCTTCTACCCTTGGGGTAGCATGATATCTGAGAGCAATCACTGGCCTAACAGGGCCTCCTAAACACTGAGATTAAAGGGCGCTCAGAGGCCTACCACTGGCCTGACCACCCAGCGACTCCAGTCTCTGGGCTTCTAGGAACATTAGGGCACGCTGAGCCACCGGGCCAAAGTCTGCGATCCACAGTCATGCTCGTGGCTTCCTCCGGCCTTTTTACTTCCTGTCCTCTGGGCCCTGGCTTCTTTCCTTGTCCTCTACCTGGTGGATGGACCAGCTCTCGGAGGGTCAAGATGTGCCTGAGAATATCTTCTCCTGATCGGTCTAAGTCAGGCAGGGTCTAGGGACTCTGGACCTTGGCTCTGACTTTGGGTGGGCACCCCCATCACCCCAACCTTCGGACTCCCCTACCCCTTTCTCTCAGCCCGATCACGCCCAGCAACACCCAGCTCTGACCTGGTTTCCTGCAGGATGGACCTTTCGTCCCGCTCCCTAGTCCTACCTGTAGCTTTGCTCTCTAGACGCCTCTCCTTGCGCACCAGAAACCGATAGCTACGTCCCTCGCTTCAACGCGACCTGTTCAGCCCGAGGCCGGCTCTGCCCTCAAACCTGACGCGGATGTCTTCCCAGGTTCAGTCCGCGCAGTTCACGCTGCTAGCCTGCAGGGTCAGGCGGCTCGGCTCCGCCCCCGGCTGGCCGTTTAATCCGGCGAGCTGCGGCTGCGCGGGGACAACGGCGACAACTACTGGTGCTGCAGGAGCATCTAACGAGCCGGGCTCCATAGCTCAGGGGTTAGAGCACTGGTCTTGTAAACCAGGGGTCGCGAGTTCAAATCTCGCTGGGGCCTTCCTATCTTTTGGCCATTTTCCCCAAAAGCTCGCCGCTCTCTGCCGCGCTTTGAGTGATCTCTTCGAGGGTCTTCCCGTTTTCCTCCATCGCCCCCAGATAAGGGCTCTCCTCGCTCTTCAGCCTTTCCCGGGACCCGCCTGGCCTGCGACCGCGGCACTAGGCACGCCGCCCCCGCGCGGGGCTGCCGCGACACCCGCGCCCCTCCGGAACTGCTACATAAAAAGCAAAGCAAAGCAAAGAGCAAAACAAAACAAAACAAAACAGGAAAAGCGCAAGCAAAAGTCCCGACACCCGGGCCTCCGAGCCCGATGCCGGGCTCGCTGCGGACTGGCGCGGAGCTCTCCTCCCGCCTCCCGGCCGTGCACGCTGCGGCCCTAGGAGGCCGGCGGCGGCGGGGTCGTCCCGGGGAGGCCGGAGCGCCTCCCGGTTTCACGCAGCGCCTGTCCCGCAGGAGGGCGACCTTACGGGGAACTCTGCGCGTGCGGGTGCGGGTGTCAGAGAGAGACCCACAGAGACCGAGAGACTGACGGTGCAGGGGCACGGGCGGGGGCGAGCAGGCAGGCGGGCAGCGCGCGCCTGGAGAGCTGAACTAGCGAATGAAGCGCGACAGCTGTGCCCGAGAAAAGGGCGACCGAGCGCACGGGTCTCCAGGGCGGTCTGGTGAGGCTCCTGGAGGGAGTTTCCAGGGCTCGCGTCCCTGTTGGGGTGAGGCTCCGGGGTGGAGGGAGTAGCTGACGTGCGGCACTAGGTAGGCAGACAGGGCACAGGTCCTTAAAAGTTAACCTACATAAACTAAAGGTCAGGGCTTAAGTGTGTTGACAAAGGATCCAAATAATTGAATGAACTATCGGGGCCTAATGGGATGCAAGGGACAAAGAACAGATCCCTAAACAAATGGGAGACGCCCTGGAGGAAGTGAAATGCAAACAAAGAAGCTTGTTTGGGGGCCATCAAAGGCCTACCAGCACCCAGGAGCATCCTTGTATTCTCTACCAAAAACTGTGTAAACAGTCAATGGATTTAAACATCTACATTGACCCCTCCTGGTCAAGCAGGGAGCTTCTTTTTATTCTTTCTAATAAACAGGTACACTGCTTGCTGCGTGCTGTTTTGTCGACTTGAAACTTATTACTCCCATAGACCCAGCTCCCAACACAGGAGGAAGCTGGTTACAGGTTTACCCGGGATGTTCACAGGCGAGAAGAGAGGAGGGCTAAGAACCAACCCGCAGGGACGCAGTAGGCGCAGAGCTGCATTTTGAAGAGTTAGCGAGGAGGAGCAAAGGCAGAGGGTAGCACAGAGGGGCTGAGCAAGCTCTGCGAAAGTGGGAAGAGAAAAATTACCACTTTTTCCTCAGAGCAGGTTAACCCGCATCAGTCTCCAGGGTCTTGCTATGCAGTTCAGGCTGGCCTTGAGCTCACTTTGTAGCCCAGGCTGGTCTC